>CM055020.1:3735547-3856961 GCA_029204005.1 Salix udensis
AAACCAAGGTTGTCAATATATATATATATATATATATATATATATATATATATATATATATATATATATATATATATATATATTTCATAATTTATATAATTGAAATTATTTATAATAGTTATTTTAATAGTTATAAATTAAATAAAAATGAGTTCAAAAAGTTCCTCATTAACATCACTTAAGGAAAAAGAATAGTCGATAGCTTAATAATTGAAACTTGATCATTGTTTGTGCTTTGATGTTGGCTGGATAATGTTTTTTAAAATGTAAAAAAAATATTTAGGTCTAATTGATGTCATTTTTAACAAAAACAATTAAACTATATAAGGATTGATATGATATGATGGGGGCAAATTAATAAATTTAAAGAAAAATTAAATAACGAATAAAAAAATAGTTTAACTTAAAACAAAGTCAAGAAAATACTTTTTTTTTTAATAATAGTAAATGACAATATATTTGATTGACTTAGATTGATTATTGTTAATTTGTTAAATTTGTTATCACGGTCATAAAACACTCTATAGAGAATTTTTTTTATTAAACCCAATTCTTAATTAACTTAATAATAAGTGATGAAATTAAAAATAAAATTTAATTAAATAAATAAATTAAGTGAACTTAAATTAACATGTATAACATATGTCATAAAACTAGGATAATATCATGTCAACTGCACTCACTAATATATTGTAATTTTTATATTTCATTAGGGAGTTTCTTGCATGTAGATATGTCATCAATTCAGAGCAAGCTACGCGTCCCTTGTTCACTCAATTAAACATGTTTTTATATATATATATATATATATATATACTAGCTATATTGCCCGCGCGTTGCCGCAAGCATTTTTTTTTTATATAATTTAATATAATTAAATTAAAAATGATAAATTTTTATGATATAATTAAAAAAAATTATAGATTATGAGATAAAATATATAAATTTTTAAGTATAGTTTGTCGCGCAAACATAAATAACATTTTTTAGAATAAAGGTAAAATGTTATAAAAGATTACAAAAGAGCGCGAACTATATAACATGCGGATCATTAAAAAAAAGATGTATGTTGACATGAAGAACGAAGCCAAAACCTTTCTTTAAAATGTGACATTTAATTTCCCTGCTAATTAAATCAAAGACTAAAAAAAGTAGAAAAAATTTAATAAAAGAGAGAATTAAAAATTATAATAGATGATAAAACAAAAATAAAAATTATTAGCTGATTATTATAATTTAACTTGAAAATTAAAAAAATTATCTGCTCTACGCTGCGGTCTCAACAAATAATTTTTATAAGATTTGCTGGATCGATATTAAAATATAACATTTATATATGCAAATTTTAATATAATGAAATAGATTAACATGCTCTATTATAATAATAGCAATATCGGAGTTATAACATCTAAAATTATCATTGTTATTACTATCGAAACAATAAAAAATATAAAATTATTCAGAGGGAATTTTTTTTAAGAAAATAGGAAGCAAGAAAAACAATTAAATTATTATTATTATTATTCTTATTATTATTATTATTATTATTATTAAATTTGCGCTAATAATGAAAAGAAAAAAACCAAAGACTAAAAAAATCATAAAAACTTTACCAAAAGATTAAAATAGAAAATTAAAATCAAATAAAATATATCATTATTATTACTATCACAACAATAAAAATTATCAAATTATTCTGATAGAAAAAAAACTGAAAAATAATAACAAAAGAGTAAGCAAGAAAAACAATTAAATTATTATTATTATTATTATTATTATTATTATTATTATTATTATTATTATTATTATTATTATTATTATTATTATTATTATGTTAATAATGTAAAAAATAACATAAATGAAAAACTATAAAAATCTTAAATTTTTTAACAAAAGATGAAACAAAAAAATAAAATAAAAATTATTTGGCAAGAAAAAGTCATTTGACTTGAAAATACAAATAAAGAAACAAATATAAAGACTAAAAGAAAGAAGAAAGGGATTAAAAAAACGAAATATTAATTTGGAAAACAATTTACTTATTATTATTATTATTATTATTATTATTACTATTATTATTATTATTATCACTATTATGTTAATAATGAAAGAAACAAAAATCAATGAAAGACTAAAAATATTCAAGAAACTTTAACAAAAGATAAAAAAAAACACAAAGAAAAAAATTTATTATTGCTATTACTGGCAAAACAAAAAATATTATCAAATTATCGGGAGAAAGAAAAAAACAATAGAAGAGTAAGAACGAAAAATAATTAAATTATTATTATTATTATTATTATTATTATTGTGTTAAATACACTTATATATACATGGACAAAAGTAGGGATTATTCTAGAAATATAAAAAAATAAAAGTATAAGGGCTGAAATGAAAATCAAATATAAAGGGATTAAATTAAAAAAATTAAAAGTCAAAGGGCTGAAATGCAAATTACATTTATTGTCAATTGAAATCAGAGGACAAAATTGCAAAAATCAGAACTTCTGTATCGAATTAATTGAGGTATATACAGCCAATCCGGAAATCAAAAGTAGGAGGACCGAAGTGAATCTTTCAAATTCAATTAATTAAAATCGGAGGACCCAATTGAACTAAATCAAAACTTATATAACATAAATCAGGACCAAAAACGAAATTAAAAGTCAAGGGACCGAAGTGAAAAGTAAAAAAAACCGGGGGACTCTCTGCACATTTATGTGCAGGAGAGAGAGAAACGTGGCCAGCGGCTTTAACCGGCCGCCGCCGCGTCCACAGACATTTGGTGGTTACATGCACCACCGCAGGAGGAAGAACACGCGGCGGCGCATCGAGATAGCCTCCGGTAGACAATTTCCGGCCACCGCCTGACGCCGCACGCGCTACCTACACAGGGTGGGAGGCGGAAAACCGTCTAGCGCGTGCGCCTCACGCCCTGACAGACATCGATTAAAAAAATATAAAAAATAGGGCTAATTACCGTTCTAACCCTGTACCCAATTCAGTGTTTTTGTCTTATTAAAGGCTATAACCGTATTTAGTCATTTCAAAAAATATTAAAAAAGAAAAAAGTTACGGCGGACCAGACCGGACCGGGCCGGTTCGGCCGCGTGCAATTACGTCGGTGCCCCTCAGACGGATGCCTTTTTTTGTCTTATTACCGGGGGTGAAATCGTTAATACACTGTTCACAACTGATTATTTTTTTTTTAAAAAAGGAAATTCGAAAATAGCCCCGGTTGACCAGCTCTTTTTGCCGCACGGACGAAGGCTAAAATTGCCTCCACACTGTCGCAATCCACAGTGTAATGTGAGAAGGTGTACAGTGCAACTATCCACACAGTTTATTTGTTTTGTAATATATATATATATATATATATATATATATACACACACACACATTAAACTTATTACTCTACTTTTTTTTTTTAAAAGAAAAATGCATTTTTAAAAACTATCTAAAAATAAAAGGCAGTGCACTCCAAATAGATTATAAAAAATTTCAACACAATTTTCTCACAAGGTCAAGGTATTAACTTATTTTAGAGTTTTTTGTGCTAGATCTCATAGCAATTTTATTTCATTTATTTAGTGTTTTTATTTACAACTTTATTTCCTGTTGCTTTTCTTATCTTTAATATATATGCTCTTAATTTTCTTTAGTTACGTATTCTCTACTATAAACTCATGTGATTTATTATGTTTTAAAATATAAATTTTAATGGTCAATCAACACAATTTTAAGCGATTAAATTGAAAACAAAAACAAAAACAAAAAAAAACAACCCGGATCAACATGTCTAACCTATTAAATTTGTAATTCGAGTTATGAGACCGAGATAATTTTATAGAAAAAAATAAAAAATAATAATAAAATATGATTCTCAATCAATCTAATATTAAAAAATCAAATTCAAAAAGAGATAATTAAAAATTAAAAAAAATCCGTCTAGTAACTTCAATATAGCTAATATGTAAAACTTTTGACGAATATAACTTCATATTAGACTAATTATAAATCTCTATATCCAGTAAATTTAATATTAAAGAATATAATTAAAAAAAGTTTTGAAAAATAGAAGTCCTCTAAAATTTCAAGAACCAAAGTAAAAAATTGCCATAATGAAAATAGTTTTTTTTTTTTTATCTAAAAAGAAGTAAAAATCTTTTTTAGTATATGTTAATAGACACTCAAATATTCTACATATTATGTGAGGGCAAGCTTGATGATTAGTTCTTCAAGCAGCCGTCTCATTATTTGTTTTACAAGGAAATATACGGCTATTTATTTTAAGGAAAGATACAATATACTTTTAATGAGGAATAGTGTAAACATCATGTCACACAACATTACATGGCCAGAAAATATGCCATCTTTCTGCTTGTCATTTCTTCATCCAATTTAGACAAATTAATCCCAAATTTTAGGTAAGATATAGTTTCAGTTGAGTGAAAAAAACAAAATGAAAAGAGAGTCGAGCCCACTTTTCATGGCTTTAAAAACATGCAAGGAAGAAGGAATCAACATGGAGATTAACATTGTTTTAAATCCCAACACGATCCAATTTGATCTGTTACTCATGTGATCAGATCTAGATCGAGTCGAGTTTTGTAAAAAATAATGGGGGAATTGATCAAGTCATTATATATATATATATATATATATATATATATATAGTTATTTACCGGTGCTTTATAGCGGCTAAAATCATATTTTTTAAACATAAAAAAATATTAATTATGTTAGATTTTTTTATAATACTAATTTGGATAAAATAATATATTAGTATAAAATTCTTGTGGAGTGCGAGTTTCCTATAAAATATATGAATTTTAAATCGATATGAATTTATCTATTTAGTAGGTTTCAATGAAATCACCAGCATAAAATTATATTCGTCATTAAAAAAGCAATAAGATTCGGATACCTGAATTATCGAATTCACTATATTAATATTAGTTCATTTTATAATCCAATTTAAATTAAACACAACAAATAAAATATAAATTGTGAAAGTACCTACAATAAAAAAATAACAAAAATAAATAGTTCATTTTCTATCTACAAAAAGAAGAAAACATCATTGAAAATCTAACCCTACGTTACTATCATTATCATGACTAAAACAGTTAAAATTATTATCAACATTACTGTCCAAACAATTAAAATCATTAAATTGCCCCAAAAATAAAAAAAACAAAACATGTTTATAAAAAAATAATCACTTAAATTGAGCAAATAATAAAACCATAAAACATTTGATCCGAAGAACAAATAAAAATAACAAAAAACACAAAAAAAAACAACAAAAGAAAAAATGAATTTCGATGTGGTTTGAATTAATTTAATCCTGCTTTAGGCCCCGTTTGTTTGCTGGAAAGTGGTTTTCTTTTGGAAAGTGAATTATGGGGAAAGTGAATTCCTGAAAAGTGAATTCCGATGTTTGGCAGTGTTATGAAAAATGAACTAGAAAACATTTTCCAGTGTTTGTTTGTGTTATGGAAAATGAACTGGAAAATAATTTATTAATAATTTTTTTTTTCAAGTATATTAAAATAACGAGGAACAAATCTTACAAATTAAAAAGTTGAATGAGAATGAAATTGAAAAAAATATAATTTCATAAATTATCTCAAATAAAATAAATAATAATCAAAATACTAGAGATCAAATCTAAAAATTTAAAAAAAAATGAAAGGTGAATAAATTAAAATAATAATAATTAACATTTCATAAATTATTTCAAATAAAATAAGTAACAATAAAAAAAAATGAGGACCAAATTTGATAGATAAAAAAATTTCAATAAAAAAATGATAAGAAAAAAAGCAAATAGCAATTATAAAAATAAGGACCAAAATTAATATAAAAAATTAAATTTTAAGAGATGGAATTGAAAAAATAAATATTCAAAACAAATTATATATAGAAATTAAAAGTTTGAGGATCAAATTTCATATAATCGACAAATAATGACATTTCTAAATTTTTTCACAACTTCCGGAAAGTGTTTTTCCGCCCAAATTTTCGGGAAAACACTTTCCCGAAAAACCAAGCCAAATTTTTCTTTGACTGGAAAGTGTTTTCCATTGACCAACTTTCCGAAAGGCAAACAAACACAGGAAAGTTTGGAAAGTGGTTTCCCGGAAAGTGAATTCCGGGAAACAAACACAGCCTTAGTTTCTGCGATGACATCTATAACGTCTTTATTTGAATAACATTCTTTTTTTTTTAAACTTTTGATGTTACTAACATATTTAGTGATAATAACAAAACAAAATGCCATTTTTGCTGTAAGGGTAGTTATTGCTTCAATTCAAGAGGAATAAATGAAGATTGAAAATAATGAAAGAGAACTCGATATCCTATTGGAATCTTTGTCTGTGCCAGACACCTCTGTTGAAATGGGCACGTGCGTCTAATTGCTCCACATATTAGTAAAAGAGCTAAAAGAGCTCTGCCAATACACTGTGCACGCACACTCATGTGCACTGTGGACTGACCATTTTTCTCTTTTGCTTCGCACGCGTATGTGCACTTGTCTTTGCACAGAGATGCTTTTTATAATTTCTATGGTGGAGATGACTAAGAAAAATGCCTGTGGCCGAGCGGCTCGCTGCGCGCTGGAAATCCAGCGCGCAGGGGTTCGAACCCCTCAGCCAACAAATTTCAATTTGTTTTTTTTTCTTTCTGAAATACGTTTTTTTTTTGGGAAAGCAACTGTCTTCTTTTTATTATTATTATTCTTATTAATCTTATTTTTTTAAACTACCATGTTTTTGTTTTTTCCTTCTACAATGCTGATTTTGAAAATGTCTGTCTGTAAAAGTTGCTTTCCCTTTTTTTTATTCTTATTATTCTTATTCTTATTATTTTTAAAACTAGGGTATCAATGATAGTTTACGCGTGCAATGATAATTTTAGATTTTCAAACTTTTATTTTGCTATTGTTATACTAGGGGGTGTTGAGCTATTTTATTATATTAAATTTCGCATAAATAAAAATTATATTTTTATTTGCATCCAACAAATCCTATAAAAATTGTTTACTCAACCCGCAACGTAGAACATATATTTTTTGAAATTTTCAAATTAAATGATTTTTTCAACTAATAATTTTTTGTTTTGTTTTATCATCTTTTTTTTTTTTATGTGCTCTTTCTTTTATTTTTTTATTGGTTTTATTGTTATTATTTTCAAGTTAGATGAATTTTCCCCCCTGATAATTATGTTTTTTTTTAAAAAAAAGTTTAGTATGATTTTTTTTTCTTTTATTTATTTTTGTTCTTTATTCATCATTAACACAATAATAATAATAATAATAATAATAATAATAATAATAATAATAATAATAATATATTCTTTTTTCTTGCTTACTCTTTTGTTAATGTTTTTGAGTGTTTTTTCTTTCGGGATAATTTGATAATTTTAATTATTTTTGCAATAATAACAATAGTCATTTTGTATCTAATATTACTGGGGGATAAAAGACAACTCAAGAACAAAAAATAGACAAATTTACCTAGGTTATCTACAATTAAAAAATGATACAAGTCACTTTTGTCTCGATTACACTGTTCCTTTGAAACGACAAACAAGTCATTATTATATGTTTTAATATTTATTGCATATTATCGCCTAAAAATATATAAAGAGAAAAAAAAATGACCTCGGATTTTTTGCAGGAAAAAAATTTATATCAGCATTCTTAAATACATTTAATATAATAATATGATGAATAAATCTTATAAAATAAAAAAAAATTGCTGTGAATTTTAATTTTGTGCTCTTTTGTTCAAGTTTATTTCTTAAAAAAAACAAATTGGATTTTTAATATTTAAGATCTAATATTACCCGGGAAAAAATACAACTCAAAAAAACAAAAGGTAAACAAATTTGCCTACATTATCTACAATTAAAAAATATACAAGGCACTTTCCGTTTCGACTACACTGTTCTTTTTAGACGGCAAATAAATAATTATAGCACGCAAAAAATTTATATTTCTTTTTTTTTAAAAAATTTTTGCAATATTTGTATTTATAATGTGTCATATCTAATATTACTGGGGAAAACAGGCAACTCATTTTTTTTTTTTTACAAATTTATCTAGGTTATCTACAATTAAAAAACTATAAAAATCACTTCCCATTTCGATCACACTATATAGTATGTGAGACTAAGTATATGTGTTTAATATTTATTTAATATTATCGCCTAAAAATATATAAAGAGAAAAAAAATGACCTATGATTTCTTGCAAAAAAAAATTAATATCGGTATTCTTAAATATATTTAATATAATAATATGATGAATAAATCTTATAAAAAAAACTTTGACTTTGAATTTAAATTTATATTTTAGACGTTTTTTTTCCTTTTAAGAAACGGTGACCTTTTTTTCACATGTATTTTTTATTTTTTACTGTCCAAGTCAGTTGTTCTTTTTTAACCGGGTTTCTTTTTTTTTGTTCTTTTTTTTAACTAGAGTATCCGTGACAACAAATTTCTAATGAATCATTTTACCTTCTTAGCAAATTTTCTAACAAATTTTATCAAAAGTTTTTTAGCAATAGCAATATTCAATCACATTTTGGTTGAAAAAAACCATTTTTAACGAATTTGATCAATTACAATTATACTAATTAATTATTAAAATTACAAAATACAACATTTATAAAATCAATTAATTTTCTACATAGATAAAAAAACCCAGCGAAGCGGGCAAATCAGCTCGTAGTTCCTCTAACCATATTTTCTAAACGAATCAGAGCCAATCCAAATTGATCTTTTAAGAGATCCACTACAGAACAAGTTTGTTAATTTTGTTTCGGTTGATGTTTTATTTTTTCAATTGTAATGAAATATTTGAGTTTCAGAGTGTTTCAGCGTGTCGTTTCAGAGCTATATAATTAAATATGTTAATTCATTTTTTTTTTTCAAATCCAAAAATAAAATTGTTTAGAATTGTGTAATTTAATCTAAAAAAAGATACAGTAAAATAATTTTTCAGAACAAAATTATGAATATGTATAATATTACGAGAATTTCATCATCAATCTTGCAAATTCAATATATTTTTTGATTGCTCTGAAATTTTAATATAATATATATAAATATATCAAAAAACTCATTGTAAAATTTCATCTCAAGCTAATTTGGCCGAAACAGAACGGACGAAATGAAACCGGAACGTTTCGGCCAATATTTGGCTGAAAAAATGGGCCAGAATTTAAACTGAGGTAAAAACAACACTATTTTATCTTGTTTTTTTAACTGGTATAAAGCATTTCGATCATTTCAGTTAAAATTAAACGAAACTGACAATCCTACTACATTACAGAACAAATACACTTATTCGGAACAAGAAAAAAGAAAATTATACAAGGATGTAACCTAATAAATGAATGCAATATCTTATACCAATTAATGGAAATCCTGTGATTATGTGTTCACATAACCCACACGTGAGAAGGATAAATCATAGAAAGCCAAAGAATCACGCTTCATAGGAGTGTCACATAAAGATTATCCTTACCAAAACATCAACATTATTAGAATGAATCCCACCGAATGAAAACAAATTTAAGAACAGAAAGAATAAGGAAGAAGCCATAAAGACAACCAAAGAATACGAGAATACCTCTCACACACAAACAATTCAAAGTGTGTTAAGAAAAATACAAGATAAATAACCCTATTTATAATTTATAATAGATAAAAAATTTCCTAAAAACATCTAGAAAAATAATAAAACATTACTAGTTCAAATAGAAAAAAAGAATCTCAAATCAATTAGTTAAATAATATAATTTTTGCATATAACTTATGGATCTTATTTGAACCTTTTCGATGTTCGATTGACTTGAAATTTTAACCACATATACAATAGGACCTCTAGAAATTTCTCGTAAGAGTTATTTGTTAGCATAAAACTATGTAATACAAAGAAAAAACAGTCCAAAACTTACTTTAACCTTCTAAATAAAAATAAAATCTCTTTGTAGAATAGCTCATGCCCTTTAATTTCTTTGTAGAATATAGAAATTTATAAAATTTTCTTAATGCTAGGATTCAATGTTCAAACAAGTCTTTTATTATAGTTTGGCTCATGACCTATAAGTGTTGATTATGGGCTCACAAGCTCATTCCTTAATTTCTTAGTGTTTGAACTTGTGTTTAATCCAATTAGCATCTCATGTATCCTATACTTTGGTTTGTAAGGATGGTCCGTATCATTTTAGTAACAACGAGAATCAAATTAGGATGTTTTTTTCTGTGTGATCGGCGAGCACTCATAAAAGCTTGAGAGATAATGTTTGTTGCGGGTAGCTTTCACTAGCTATGATTGCATCCCCTAAAAGCACTGCAACCCTTCAGGATCCCTGCAGATTTTTCAAACAAAAAACATGCAAGAAAAAAGGCCACACCTCACTGCCTTTCACCGAAAAGTGCAGTTTCACGCCTACAAAATTCTTGACTTTAGATTAAGCACATCATTATAAACACTCATTAAAGTATATATCAAAAGTCTCCTCGTAAAAAAGTTCACCGTTCATATATATATATATATATATATAACATTGTTTAGTAGCTTAAAGTTTCTACCTGATGATGTTTTCATATAACATGTCGGTTGTTGTGTTTTGTTTTAGTCAAATGATTGTGAGTTTAAATTTTACCAATGCTTTCACCTCACTCCAGTTTTCCTTCTCTAAATAGAACTACAGGAAGAGGTGTCCTTTAAACAACTGTCACCAGAGGAATAATAACTCCTACTCTGGTTTGTAGCCAACAAGAGACCATGGATTGTTAAAACCAGTTAGATTCTTGAAAGAGAGAAACTTGTTAGTGGGGTTGGTGGTGCAGAACTTTCTGAGTGAAATCTAAGACTGAATTCCCAGGTTTCTGTTTTGTAATAAGGAGATGGGTGTGGTGACAGTAGGTGAATTGAAGCCAAGTATATCAGGGAAGAGAGCATTTCGTCCAAGCTCAAGTATAAGGCATGCTACTGAATGGTAATCTTGTAATTCCCAGTTAACTACTCTCTAACCAGCTTTATCTCGAGCTAGTCTTCCTGTCACTAGCTATCACCTCTAATTTTCTGTTTAGTGAGGTTTGTTTCAATGTCCATTGCATGATTCAAGAAGAGGATTTTCTGGTGCTTGCTAAGAGTTTTTCAGCTGCACCACCTTGCTAGCATATAATTAGTTTTTGAGATTTGTTTTGAGTTTTTGGGACATCATTGTCGATTCAGACAATCAAGATGGATCACAGAATCCTCAGATATGAGGTGGTTCCTTCATGCTTAATTTTCCTCGGAAACACATAATCTATTTTCTAGTATCTACTCTGTGGTCAAGATTTTCTAGTATCTACTCTCAGATATGAGGTCTATAAAAGGTAGAAGCTCATATATGATGTCTAGCTTAATGGCACTGGCTAACGTGTAGGAATCATTTATTTCTTTCTATTTTGGATTTGTTTTTTTTTTTTTTTTGTCATTATCAGTTAGGCTTCAATCATTCAACCATTTTGCAGGCCAATTTCGGATGTTTCTAGTGATCTTGCAATCGAAGTAGGAGCATCAAACTTTTCATTTCATAAGGTAAGAAAAATCTAGTTCATGCAGAAGTGCTGAATTTTAGAACAAGAGTTTAGGATCTAAAACAGCTTCCTGATCTTCTCACCTCTGAAACCTTCACATCAATTTTGGTATCCGGAACCAAAAGATTTCTACCTGTTTAATGTTATATAGCGTGTGAATGTTAAGTAAATGGAGTGTCAGAGAGAAAACTTCACTGGAAACACTAAATTTATGATTGAAATTCTATGCAGTTTCCTCTAGTTTCTCGAAGTGGAAGAATTCGTAAACTGTTGCTGGAAGCGAAAGATTCAAAGATCTCTCGCATAAATATCCCTGCTGTACCGGGTGGACCAGAGGGCTTCGAGCTTGCTGCAAAGTTCTGCTATGGAGTAAATGTCGAGATTACACAATCAAATGTTGCTGTGTTATATTGCACAGCCCATTTTCTGGAAATGACAGAAGATTTTGCAGAGAAGAACTTGGAAGCCCGGACTGAAGCGTATCTAAAGGAGATGGTGCTTCCAAACATATCAAGTTCAATTTCTGTTCTTCACCGATGTGAAACTTTACTGCCCTTCTCGGAGGAGATCAGTCTGGTCAACAGGCTTATCAATGCAATCGCAAGCAATGCATGCAAAGAGCAACTGGCCTCTGGATTGTTAAAGCTAGATCACAACTTCCCTGCAAAAACCATGCCAATGGAGCCAGAAACACCGTCAGACTGGTGGGGCAAATCACTCGCGATGCTGAATCTTGATTTCTTCCAGAGAGTATTGATCGCAGTTAAATCAAAGGGTCTAAAACAGGATATGATTAGCGAGATTTTGATAAATTATGCCCATAATTCTCTTCAAGGACCTGTTGTCAGGGACCCCCATTTGGCTAAAGGAAGTCTCCTGGACTTGGAATCGCAGAAGAAACAAAGAGTCATCGTCGAGGCAATAGTTAGCTTACTACCAACCCAGTCAAGAAAGTGTCCAGTTCCAATGGCTTTTCTCTCAAGCTTATTAAAAACTGCTATATCGTCATCAGCAACTATTTCTTGCAGATCTGATTTGGAGAGAAGGATTGGTCTCCAGCTTGATCAGGCAATTCTTGAGGACATCCTGATACCAGCAAATTCACATGGAAACAGCCACTGCAGCATGCATGATACTGATTCAGTCCTGAGGATCTTCTCTCTCTTTCTAAACTTGGATGAGGATGACGATGAAGATAACAACTTGCGGGATGAAAGTGCGATGGGTTACGATTTTGACAGCCCCGGTTCTCCTAAACAGAGCTCAATTCTAAAGGTATCAAAATTACTGGACAATTTTCATGCAGAAGTTGCGCTGGACCCAAACTTACTGCCATCAAAGTTTATAGCACTAGCTGAACTACTTCCAGACCATGCTCGTATAGTTAGCGATGGGCTGTACAGAGCTGTGGATATCTTCCTCAAAGTTAGTAACCCTTCCTCTACTATTCTCTCTTCGTGCTCACAAAAAAAAAAAAACGCAGCTCCATCTCCACTTCATCTTCCTGCCTGTAGCTTTTCATTTACAGTATCCAAGCACTGATTCGTGTTTTGTTCATGATCTATTTGCAGGTTCATCCAAACATTAAAGATTCAGAACGCTACCGACTCTGCAAGACCATCGATTGCCAGAAATTATCTCAAGAAGCCTGCAGCCATGCTGCACAAAATGAAAGGTTGCCGGTGCAGATGGCAGTCCAGGTGCTATACATCGAGCAGAACAGGCTCCGGAATGCAATGAACGGGGGACACAGCCAGTTCTTCTTCGGTGCATCAAACGGTCAGTTTCCTCAACGTTCAGGCAGCGGTGCCGGAAGTGGAGCCATCTCTCCAAGAGATAATTACGCATCTGTTAGAAGAGAGAATCGAGAGCTGAAGCTTGAAGTAGCAAGAATGAGAATGAGGCTGACTGATCTTGAAAAGGATCATGTGTCCATAAAACAGGAGATGGTAAGGTCCCATCCTGCTAGTAAGTTGCTAAAATCATTCACCAAAAGATTAAGCAAGCTTAACGCCCTGTTCCGAATCAACGGTCTCAAACCCATCGGCGGCAAGGCTAATTCAGATACGAGGTTCTTGTTTCAGAAGAGAAGACGCCACTCGGTTTCGTGACTGTAAATGCGTGTGGACAACTTTTTTTTATATAAAATAAATAAATGTACAGTAAATATAGTGTGATTTCATCTAATATCAGCTTGGTGGTTTTGGAGTGTTGATTCTGAGTAGGCCATGTTTAGTGAGATCGTTGGCTGCTTTTCAGCTTTTTGTTTGCTGGACACTTGAAGGCAGAGCCGGAACTCAGTCAGATTGTATTCTAAGGGTGATGCCCGGAAAAAGATGTATTGAACGGGGATTCTTAGGTTTTACATCATATCTACTTTAAAGAAATTTCTGAGGAGATGAATGATTTTATAGATTTACATGAATACGATTGCAAAACTATAACATGCATATAATTAATAAATAAAAAATTATAGAAATATTGTAAGTGTCGCGACAACCGTTTTTTCCCCGCCTCGCACGCTGCCATCCCCGGAGAGGGGAGATGGTGCAAGGGAAATGGGGTTTTCTTATAAGCATAAAAATTACGATTATAATTTTTAAGAGTTGCCACCTAATATCAAGGTCACTAGGAAACCTAATGGTCTTCGAGAGTCTGAGTAAGGGGACTTGTTACACAAGGGGAAGATACGTCACCCCTAGTGCACCTTACCTAAGATAAACAACATTATTGTTTAATTATTTTTTCACGTTAGATTTTTTTTGCTGGTCTTTTCTAAGATTCGAAGTTAATCTTTCTTTATGAAAGAGTCTCTACCTCATTGAGTCGCCACCTAGTAGATCTTTTTTGTAGTTGATGGCAAGGAAGGCTTGCTGCTGGTCATCTACGGTGAGCTGCTAACTGTCCCTGGTGGCTGGAGGAAGCAAAATGGGTTGTTGGATGCTGATAGATGGCTATTGGGTGGAGGCGACACTGCTGCAACGACTGTTTGGGAAGGAGAAGAACTAGGATTGCAACTATCGAGGAGGAAGAAGTAGAAGCTGTCATCTGTCATTGGAGCAGAAGAAGCTGCTGGTGACGATGAGTGTGTGTGTTAATTGTACTTATATTAAATATAAATAAATAATTTTCTATATTTATTCACGATTAATTTTATCAATTGTACTTATATTAAAAAATATTTTCTAACAAAGTCTTTAACTTCAAATAGGATGGAGTTGATCTCATAAATTATTTAATCTCAAATATTCCTATCAACTATATTTTAAGCCAATCTACGACAACTGAATCCACACGTATATGCAAGTTGCCTGTCTCACTAATTAGGGCTAGCATGCGCGATCATTCAGACATATAAATAATCATGAAGATGTTTGTTGATCATAGATTTAAAGAAATTCCACATCCCACACACATAATAATAATAATAATAATAATAAAAATAAAATAAAAATGTAACTCAACCGTATAGAGAAAGCAAAGCAAAAGGCGACAGCATGGCTCGATTGACATGGCGGCGATGGTCTACCGAGCCACGGGCTATGGCTTCAATCCCCAGTAGAGTCAGCCGTCAAATTTTGACGCGACTGTGGTTGCGTTGTTTTTTAAAGTGCTTTTCATTTAGAAATATATCAAAATAATATTTTTTTTATTTTTAAAAATTATTTTTGACATCAGCATATCAAAATAATCTAAAAACACTAATTTTTTTTATTTAAAATAAAAAAAATTTAAAATTTAACTAAATAGCATTCTGAACTGCTAAACGCTTTCCCCCTTTCCTGACTCTTTACTCTTTAAGGTAACAAACCAATCATCGTCTTCTTTGAAGAATTATCAAACTTGCTTGTATTGCTGTTATTGATCATACCTTTAAATAGGCATTATACATCAAATATTACATTTACAATGAGTTAATGCTAACGGTTACTTGCTATATATATGTCCATGATTTATGTGCAGAGATCATGGAATATATGTTAATGACTTGTAACGGCAGATCCTTTGTCTGCTGAATCTTCCACATATCTGCATTTCCATATATGTCTTCACATTCCCCCTCAAGCTCAAGGTGGTGCTGGACCAATGCAGAGCTTGTCACGATTTAAGACAAAGTTTGGTGCACAAAGGGATTTGGTGAAGATGTCCGCAACTTGTTCTGAGCCGGGAATAAATACCAATGAAAGAGCACCACTTGCAACTCGTTCCCGAACAAAATGAACATCTATTTCAATGTGTTTTGTTCGTTGGTGGAACACTGGATTTTTGGCCATATGAATGGCACTAATATTATCACAGTGGAGCTGCGGAGGAGGAACAGGGTAGCCAATATTTTTGAGTAAATGGACAAACCACATGAGCTCGGCTGTTGTGGAAGCTAAGGCACGATATTCTGCTTCAGCCGTTGATCTAGACACCGTGGCTTGTTTCTTTGCTCCCCATGAGATCAGATTTTTGCCTAAAAATATAGCAAAGCCAGTAGTGGAACGACGGTCATCCCTACAACCAGCCCAATCCGCGTCGCAAAAACCATGAAGTGTATGAGCAGAATTGCGAGTGTAGTGCAGCCCAATATTAAGTGTGCCCTTTAAGTATCGAAATATCCTTTTGACAGCAACTAGATGAGTATCATGAGGGGTTTGCATGAATCGACAAACTTGATGTACAGCAAAGGAAAAGTCGGGTCTGGTTAAGGTGAGATATTGCAGGGAACCAACCAAGCAGCGATAGTGGGAAGGGTCAGCTAATGGCATACCATCAGTAGCTGATAAAGAAGAGCCCGATGCTAGTGGAGTGTTCACTGGTTTGGCACCATCAAGGCCAAACTTTTGAAGGAGAGATAGCAAATATCGTGTCTGTGTAATGGTGATGGAGGACTCATCCCGAGCTATTTGGAGTCCCAAGAAATAGTGAATGTCACCAAGATCTTTCATATGGAACACAACCGAGAGATGTGCAATGAGCTTGGTGATGTGCAATGATGAGCTGCCTGTTAAAAGGATGTCGTCAACATAGATGAGCAAAAGAAGAATGTCTGACCCTTGAGTGCGATAAAATAAGGATTGATCATAGGGGCATCGGATGAATCCCATTTGCTGAATGTAGGTACTGAATTTGAGGTACCATGCGCGAGGGGCCTGCTTCAATCCATAGAGGGCTTTATGAAGATGACAAACATAATCTGGTTTTGACGAATCTACAAAACCTGGAGGTTGAGCCAAATATACGCGCTCTTCCAGATCACCATGAAGAAACGCGTTGCTGACATCCAATTGCTTGACAGGCCAGCCTTGAGACAGTCCAATGTTGAGAATGAGCCGAATAGTGCTTGGTTTGATGACGGGACTGAATGTTTCATCATAGTCAAGTCCTGGTTGTTGTGTAAATCCACGCGCCACTAGCCGGGCTTTGTATCTTTCAATAGATCCATCCGATCGTGTCTTGATTTTGAAAACCCATTTGCTGCTGATAACATTCATCTCTGGTTTTGGAGGGACTAATGTCCAGGTGTTGTTGCTGTGAAGTGCACTAATCTCAGCCTGCATGGCCTGAAACCATTGTGGATTCTGGAGAGCCTTTTTAACTGACGATGGTTCTTGAGGCTGGGCAACAAAATCAGCAAGAAAACACATAGGAATTTGATGTCTTGTAGAAATAAGTACCTTGGGTTTTAGTTTCCCAGTTTGAGTCCTTGTAACCATGTGATGCTGTCGAAGTGGGACTGGGACAGTAGGCATGCCAAGTTGTTGAGATTGAATTGGAGTACATGCATGCTGCGGAGAGTCATGCAGCTGCTGTTGGGACTGAACTTGAGTGAGATCATGTTGATTAGATTCATCATGGACAAAGTCACTTTGAGCAGATTCAACCTGCACAGGTTCTGCTATAACTTGCGGTGCTGCGGCAAGTGATGTTGCCTCTGCTGTTTTCAACAGGTGAGGAATTTCTTTCCTCTTAAAAAGCTGCGTGGCATGTGCAGGAGTGGCACTTGGCTGCATGCATTTGTAAGGAAAATGCAATTCATTAAATTTCACATGCCTTGAAACATAGAACCGTTTTGTGTGAGGTTCAAAACAAATATACCCTTTATGATTTGTTGAATACCCCAGAAACACACACTGTGTGGATTTGAAATCCAATTTGGATCTGCCAAAAGGGGCTAGCAAAGGGTAACAAGAACACCCAAACACCCTCAAGTGATCATAGACTGGAGCAGAACCGAATATCACTTCATGAGGTGATTTGAAACCCAAAACAGAGGAAGGTAGCCGATTTATCAAGAACACTGCAGTTCTAAAGGCTGCAGTCCAGAATGGCTTGGGAACAGACGCATGGGATAACATTGTTAATCCTGTTTCTACAATATGTCGATGACGTCGTTCAGCCAGTCCATTTTGTTCTGGTGTTCCTGGACATGAAATTCTATGAATAATGCCATTTGTTCTGAAAAAGTCTTGTAAGCTTTGATTAACAAACTCACCACCCCCATCACTTTGGAATATCTTAACATGAGTGTCAAATTGCGTTTCCAGTTGCTTGATAAATGAAGGAAATATAACAGCTACATCAGATTTTCTACGCATGGGAAAGAACCATATATAACGTGAGAATTCATCAATAATAACCAAATAAAACCGATATCCATCATAAGAGGGAACAACGCGCAGGACCCCAAACATCTGAATGCAAAGTGTGCAAAAAAGATGTAACATATGTTTTCCTTGAATCAAACGGTAGCTTAGTTGATTTTCCCAAAACACAACCTTCACAGAAGGCATTTTTCTCATTCATAGATGATAAGCATAATTTTGAAAGAACATTGGCTGAAGGGTGGCCAAGCCGTGCATGCCACAGAGTGCTAGTCACTTTATTTGCCAAAAAACTAACTGGAAAATTGGGGAGCTGCTTCAAGTTGATCGGGTATAACCCATCTTTCATGAAACCTTTAAGGATTACCCGCTTCGTCTTCATGTCCTTAAGTAAAAATCCCCATGGATAGAACAAAAAATAGCAGTTATTATCCCTTGTAAATTGAGACACAGATAAAAGTTTCTTCTTAATTGCAGGAACCACAAGAACATCTTTTAGCTGCAAATTAGTGCTGTGAAGAAACATGTGCCCAGTACCAGTGATAGATAAATCCTGACCATTTCCAACCATAACAGACTCATTTCCAGGATGAGATATAATACCTTGAATTTCAGTGGTGTCTGGTGTCATATGTTGATTTGCTCCAGTATCAGAATACCATGCCTCATCTGCAGATTCACCAATTTTGATTGCAGCAAAGGCTTTATACTGATCAGCCTCTTCTTCGGGAGCAAAACACCCATCTGCCTTGTGGTTTGGTCCTCCACATCGAAAACAGGTGATGCCACCACGTCCACGATTATTCTTCTGAGGAATTTGTCTTTGACGAGTGCCAGTGAAGTTCCCATTTTGATGAGGGAAACGGGTCTCTTTACCTCGTAGTGAGGCATTGTTATGTCTTCCACTGGAGATTCTGTGATTTTGGCCACGATTGCTGTGATTCATCCATGGCCTTGAGTTTGCACGTCCACGATTTGTATAGAAAGCCACAGGAGGAGCAGCTGTTCGTGCTCCTTGAATTCTAATTTCAAAATCGCGAAGCTTGCCAATAACGCCTTCAAGAGATGGAAATACATCTCTAGCATTCAATGCTGCTACTATGGGGTCGAATTCAGATCCTAACCCCCGAAGGATGCAGATGATAAATTCATCATCATCCATTGGTTTTCCTGCACCACAAAGAGACGAAGCCAAGGATTTTGCTTTGTGTAAATAATCTTCCAGTGAAGACATACCTTTTGTCAGTGTTTGTAGTTCGCCTTTGATCTGTTGAATGCGGTCTCGAGTGTGAGTACCATACAAGGTCTCTAACACTTTCCATGCATCATGCGAAGTCTCACTGTTGATGACCTGAGACAGAGGTCCATCCGAGAGTGAGCTATTGATCCATCCCAGGATCAATTGATCAGTGCGCAGCCACACTGCTGCAGCATGGATTCGCTTTGCATCACACCATCTTCATCAGTGATGGTTGACGCTGGACAAGGGACTTCGTTCTTCACATATCCAAGAAGCCCATAGCCACGTAAAACAGGAATAACCTGTGCTTTCCACAAGAGGTAATTGTTTGAAGCTAGTTTAATAGCAATTTCAGGTAGGTGTGATTTCGGGAGTGAAATCTCAAGAGAGGATGCAGGGGTTGCTGTTTGAGTTGTTGAAGAAGAAGATGCCATTGTGATTGCAGGCTCTGATACCATGAAGAATTATCAAACTTGCTTGTATTACTGAAATTTATCTTGCCTTTAAATAGGCATTACACATCAAATATTACATTTACAATGAGTTAATTCTAACGGCTACTTGCTATATATATGTCCATGATTTATGTGCAGAGATCATGGAATATATGTTAATGACTTGTAACGGCAGATCCTTTGTCTGCTGAATCTTCCACATATCTGCATTTCCATATATGTCTTCACATTCTTCTCCTCCTTTAATTTATGTTAAAATAAAAAAAAAATAGTTTTCTTTTAGTAAAAATCATCGAGGATTACTCGTTTCAATTCTTACCGAATCTAATTACCCGATTTTTAATCCGTTTTAAGATACCATGATTACTTTGTTTTATTATTTATAAAGAATAGAATAATCTATTTGTTTTAACTTACATACCATCTATTCGTATATAGGTTAAATAATTAATTATTCATTATGTTTGTATTTTTTTTGTTTTTGTTTTGATTGTTTAACATAGTATCAAAACACAATTTAATTCAATATAACTTCAATATTAGTTCTTTTAAAAGGACAATATCATGTTTTTTTTTATTAATTTATTTCAATTTCATCATCATGCAGGTCACACAAGTTATCATTGATTTATTTGAGGGTTATTTTTTATTTTTCTTTTTAACTGATTCTATTTTTATTTTATTATTCAATATTGATTTGAACATTGAGTTTTATAGTTTTTTTTAATTTCTTTTTTATAAGGTTATTTTAATTTTATAACTATAGTTTACTAGGGTAGGTTATTTTGTGTTTTTTTTTTTTAATTTTCATTGTTCAATATTAAAATGAATGTTACTAATTAGTGAGCTATGTGTGTTCCAGAGATGCAATGATCTGCGTACTGATTGTTTTTTTTTTTCTTATCTTGGTCCTCGCTTTGTCTTGTTTGGGATTTCCTGGTCCCAAAAGTCAAATATTTGTTTCTATTTGATCCCCAAATAAAAACTTTCTTTAGAGGCTACTAATCTATTCTATCAAAATATTTAGTATTTTATTATTTTCATGATATTTAATTCAAAATATTTATTTTTATTATTTTTCATATTATTTAATTAGTGTTTTTGGTTATTAAGAGTCTGATTTTTTAGATATTAGTCTAGATTAGCACCATATATATGATCTTTCTTCCTTGCCTTTTGATTCAACTACAATCTTCACATAATTAACCAAATTTTGTTGTGATCTTATAATTTTTGTGATCGCCTTCGGGTGATTTTGATTTGCAAATTGAATAAAAATTCTGCTAGGTTCGCATAAGTTAGATTTCTCCAATTACTTGCTATTTTTTCTGCTTAAGTTCTTACTGATATCTTGACTTCTTCTAGTGATTTACAAGTACTGAAGTTTACTGCTTCCCCCTTTTGTTTATGTATAGTGGCTAACATTTTTCTTCAGGAAGAACATCAATGATCTTTAGAATTTACTAGTTAATTGCCCGTACTACGTTACGGGTAGAGCAAACAATTTTTATAATTATTGAGATTGAAACAATTAATACATTTTGTTAGTTTAAAAATAAAATATAACATCTATACATGCAAGGTTTAATATAATAAAATACATCAACATACCATATTATAACAACAACAACATTGAAGGCTTAACATCTAAAAATATCATTACTATTATTGCTAAAACAATAAAAATTATTAAATTATCCTGAGAAAAAAACTAAATTATTATTATTATTATTGTGTTAGTAATGGGAAAATAATTCAATCAAAGAAAAAAAAAAAGCCCAAGAACTTTAATGAAAGAGCAGACAAAAATTGAATAAAAATAAAAATTACTAGCTAAAAAAATCATTTGACATGAAAAAAAATAAAAACCCAAATAAAAAACAATCAAAAGAAAGAACAACAACAACAAAAAAAAAAACAGAAATATCAATTTTCAAATTATCATAAACACAAACTAAAATTTAAGGACAAAATTTTTCAAAAAAATGCTACATCAACAAAAGAGAAAATAATAAAAATTAAAAACCCAAGCTAAAAGCACTATATATTAACATGGACCAAAAAATGGACTATTTAAGAAATATAAAAAAATAAAGGAATTAAAATAGAAAATTAAAAGTATAAAGGCCAAAATGAAAACCAAATATATTATCAATTTTAATTAAAGGACAAAATTGAAAATATTAAGGGATTTAAAAGCAATCCAAAAATTAAAAGAATAAGGACTGAAATAAAAATATAATATATAATCAATTTCAATTGAAGGACACAATTGAAACAAATCAAAACTTACATAACAGGAATAAGGACCATGAAGAATAATTCAAAGAGAAGGGACTGAAATGAAAAAGCAATAAAATCAGGGGGTTGCTGTGTAGTTAAGGGTGAAGAAGAGAGAAAAGGAGGAAAAACATTCAACTGCCCACCGTCTCGTCTCTGGACACCGTATGGGGACATGCGCCACACTATGAGGAAGATGACATGACACAAAGACGCCGAATGGATATTATACACCACCTTACGACGTCACGCGCCGCCTAAAAAGAGCGTGAGACCGAATACTGTCGGATGTGTGTGCCACACATGCCAACAGTAATCGGAGAATAATAATAAAAAATATGGTCAATTACCGAAACACCCCTACAGTCAATTCTTCAATTTTATCTTATTTGGGGCATATCTGTATTTAGCCATTGTTAAAAATGTGAAATGCCAGTGGAACCCCTCCCGATAGCCACATGTTTGTCTTTTTCGAGAGACAAAATGATTATTTGATTGTGCAAAGAATTATAAAAAAAATAAAAAAACCGGTCACCCGAACCAAACCAAATAAAAATGTGCAATTACCGTGGAACCCCTCGCGGCAGGGGTTGTTTTTGTTTTTTTCGAGGGACATAATGGTTATTGTATTGTGCAAAAATAAAAAAAATCAGTAAACTAGTGAACCGAACGAACTGAACCGATCCAAACTGACCCAAAAACTGAACAACACTATTGTAATCCATAGTGATTTGTCTCACATGCTACAATAGTTGAACCATGAGCTCTTTTAGTATATAATATAATAAGTTAAATCCTTAATGGAGAATATATTCAAAGACTTAGAATAAAATCTAGTTCCTTATGAGAATGTTATCTGCACGGGTTGATGTCATCATCTTACTGTATAGAATTTTTCATTTTCAAATATAATTTTTTTTTGATACAAGGAAATTTTATTTATGAAAAATATATTTTATGGGTCTAGGTAAACAAATAAAACCCTGATTGTTTTAGATTCTTACAAGAAATACATATTTTGATTCAAACTTGAAATTTGATATATAAATTATAAAATATCTATCATCAAGCCACGTCCTCTGGCACCTTTTGAAATATAATGTGTGAAAGAGAGCCTCAAAATTCGAATATGGAATAGATTGTGATATTGAACTGTGACATCATAGATAGGGATTAAACTATTTGATATTAACTCATGAGCACCGAGCTGTTCATGCATGGCGGTTCTGTTTGTGACGTGACACTATTTTTCCAGAATGATGTGGTTGGCTGCACTTTTTTAGTGCTTTTTCCAGATGCAATGCAAATAGAGGAAATTCCAAGGCAACGTGGATGCAAGCATGAAAGAAAGCCTTGCAACTCTATTGATATTCAGGCAAAGCAAATGAGTTGAGCTCCCAAGTTCGAATCCCAACTTTAACAATCTATTGCTAATATGGTGTCCTTGGCTGTCTACGACGTCTATAGTTAGAGACGCAAAACAAAGAAAATACTCCAACATTGCCTAATCGAACAATCAAATAAAAAATTAAGTTGTTAGGTGAGATTTTAAAATATAATTTATATTATTTTTTAACATATTCTCTTAAGTAAAAAAATTTTAGACTTGAAACTTGTAAGAACCCACACTACCTATACTTAATTTTTATCAAATAAAATAAGGATTGTGAAATTCAAACTTATGACCACTAAGTCAATAAGACTCTAATACTATGTCAAGAAATTATTTCATTTAAAAATTTAAGTTGTTAATAATGTTACAGAACATGATTTATATTATTTTGTAACAATCGTATTCATCCCGGCATAAATCTGAGAAGATTACTTGATACGAATACTGTTTCCAAACTAAATTTAATCTTTTAAAGGATTATGCTATGCGAGACTGTTAGAGAATAATATAAATCATATTATGAGGCCTCACTTTTAAGCTTAAGCTTTTAGGTGAGATGTTTCCTTAACATGGTATCAGAGCCTTGTTGACCCAGTGGTCACGAGTTCGAATCTCACCATCCCTATTCTATTTGATATAAACCAAGCACAAGGTGATGTGGGCCTGTGCAAGTTTCAAGCCCAAAAGGCTTTCACTTGAAGGGGTGTGTTAGAGAATAATATAAATCATATTATGAGACCTAACTTATAAGCTTAAACTTTTAGGTGAGATGGTTCCTTAACAGAGACAGTGAAGTCCAGCCCAAATCCCCCTCAATCGATGCGGATAATTGTGTGCATCAGGAGTCGTTTTCTTTTGATAATCCTAGTGCGATCCTTCGTCCCGTTTTCCCCACTTGAAAGAAAAATATCCTATTCGTCAAAAAAAATAAATAAATTAGCAGAAGGCTCAATCCTGAGCCCAGAAAAACAACATTGAAAAGATAGCCAATAGGCTAATCTAGGAAAGTATCAGAGTAAATTCCTCCAGCTTTCTCATTGTTTTTAAAACAAAATTAATCTTGATTTTAATTCCTTTAGTATTATTCAGCAGTCCTATTGCTTGATGGAACCAGAGCACATTAAGAATCTTAAGATTATGTTCAAAATGATAGAAGGAATAAAGAATAAAAGCTGCAGCCAATTCATTGCTGGGTCCATCGAGCATAGGATTTCTGAGCAAGTAATAGAATAAAGAATGGGTGTTTCATGGGCGACAGCTTATAAGAACCGTAATCCAAGAGAAAATTGATACCTGTTCATTACATAATTGAATCTTTGTGCCTCTGGAAGACTCCCATTGAGCAATTCATGATGAAAATTGGGTATTTATAAAAAAAAAAGAAAAAAAGAAGAAGAAGAAAATTGGCGTGACTCCAACAAGATGAGATCAAATGGATATCTTGGAGGCAATTGACAACCATTATCAGCCTTGTTTAGCAATAAGTGATGCTATAACCTGGAATTTTAGCCCCGATTGTAAACAAGCTAATTTTTAATGGGTAAATGCATGATCCAAGACATGATTTTACTGTCTAAAAAGAAGTTTTGTTACTTAAAAAGTATCCAATTAATGGTACACTCTCCATGGTTCATATTATACTACAAAAGGAAAATTGTGCAATCTGCTCTGTACAGATTGTATGCCTCTGAACATCTCTAGGAAGTAATGCTAAAGACCATGCACCTCTAACTTGTGCCGCATTCGGTTTTTTTTGCGATGAACAGGTTTGTTTTTCTGGTTTTGTAGTCGCTTTGCGGTGTAAGGTTTTCAACTGTTTTTTTCACTAATTATCTTACCTAAAAGCTTAAATTATTAGGTAAGGTCCCAGAATATGATTTATATTATTCACTAACATATCTTCTCAACTGAAAGTCTTTTGAGCTTGAAACTTGCACAGGCCCACACTATCTTGTGTTTGATTTTTTTTTTATCTAATAAAATGAGGGTAGTGAGATTCGAACTCGTAACCGTTGGGTCAACAAGGCTCTGATATCATTTCAAAGAACCATCTCACCTAAAAACTTAAGCTATTTGGTAAGGTCCTGGAATATAATTTATATGAGGTTGCTGTTTCGATAATGTAATTTATCATTTATTAAAATAAAACAAAAAAAATGTTGGAATTGAGTGCAAGTCTTCTCTCATCCTCAGCACAAAACGCTCATGCCTTGCATCTCACACACATCAGGCACCTGTGCATGCACTGAAATGCTTGATTTTGATCCCACAGAATGGAAAAGTAATTCATCCTTTTTAAGGACAGCATGGATGTGTGGAAGTTCATGAGCTTACCTCGTAGTTAACAAAAACAGAGTAATCCTCTCAGGATAGATTAAGAACAAAGCCATGGGTCTTATCATTTTCTGCTGCTCGGGGGGGAAAAAGTGAAAAAAATAAAAAGGTAGCAGCAGCAGCAGCTTATCTAGATTTTCAGCAGCATGACAATGATCCATATCCTATGGGATTAAGAAACTACTTATTCTAAATCCAAATAGCACCGGCTTGTATAAGCAATGGGACTAGCTGGTTCTGGACGTGGAGGCTCATCACCTGCCTTTCATTACCAACCAGCCGTTGACCTATGAACACAGCAGGGACGCTCTGTCGAAACCCTAGCTGCACCAGTGCCCTTTCAATCTGTTGTCCATTTGGAATCCTGTCGAGCTCGTAAACCGTTGGATTTGCTCCAAATCCACGTATAAGCGACTTGATGGAGTGGCTCATGCAGCAAGAACTCTTGCTGAAAATCACCACTGGCTTTTTCTTGTATCATTACATTTAACAAATCCATTTAGTTTCACAGAGCGCTCGAAGAGTTTGTGTGGTTTTGAGAGACTTTAGAAGGTGTGTGGCGTGGGTGTGTTGATGAAGTTTGTTGAGAGTCTGAAAGGCTTCGCAATGACGAACTCGAGCACCTTTGCAGGTTATTTATAATGCTCTTTTTGAGTTGTTAGTTCGCGTACAGTTTCCTGCAGGATAGAATACAGGAGACTGACGGAAAACTAGTAAGGAGATGTGTTCATAGATTTTTGAATTGCAATTTGCACACGAGAAAAAAAAGTGGTTTTCTGTTCTAATGACGAGGACTTGCATGACGCTTTTTATCTTTCTATTAAAAATAAAGACAATTCAATTGTTCTTTACATCCACTTTGGGGCGGATTTCGTCGCGCTATAAAGCAAGAAAAGGCTTCGAATTTTGTCCCTTTTAACTCTAAGAAAATAAGTCGTTCCTTAAGGCAACGAAATGGGAAAGTGATCATAGATTAATATTTATTCAAACAAGACATAAAATTGTCTTGTATCATATCAATACATGTTTAATATGTTGTTGAAACATAAATAAATTGTCATATACTATATGGAAACAATACTGTTGACAGAAATAAATCATTAGGTTCAACTCTTTTCTCGGAGTCAAGAAAAAACTATGAAAAACCATCTACTTCTAAAAAAGGTCTCCAAGTAGAGTGATGACAGATAACATGTGATATGCACAGTAGGTCTTGAGTTCGAGTCAGAGCATGCATCCTTTGTAAGACCACGAGACAACTATAATTTTACTTGCTCATCTAAGCCCACAGATGCACGCTTTCGAGAAGGTGAAATTTTCTCGTATCCAATCTAAAAAAATGATAGAAGAATGAGACATATTATAGGCCTATCATGGGATTACAGCTGTATAGTCATTACGCTCTCTACTCCATTCGACCAATCTCGGGTTCTAGTCCTTGGCAACTCATTATAACTATCATAACTGTATATTGAAATCTTATAAAAATATCTATTATTTTTCTGTTCATAACATAAAATTTAGAATTCTATTTTTAACTCACTTCAATTCCTGACATTGAAAAAAAACTCTAGATAAATAAAATCAAAAGTAATAAATGAAATCTTCCTTTTTTTTCCAGGTAGGTTAGTGTCATAGTCCTAGGTGCGAGGGTGCGCCAACGAGAACACTGTTGGGATATCAGCAACATGCATGGGTAGAGATAAATTCGACAACAATGCTTAACGGGTGCGTGCGAACATCTGCAACATGTTCGACATGACTTGAGGATGCTCAAGTTGCTAGTCAAAATGATGAAGATCAAATGTTTGTAGCCACATGGTTTTTAGTTCAAACATCCTTATATCACTAATTGATTGATAATGATTGCACAAATCACATGACTTTTGATAAAAATCTATTTGGAAATTTGCAATCTACTAAAATTGCAAAGGTTAAAATTGGAAATGGTGTTTATATAACAACTAAGGGAAAAGAAACCATTGCCATCATAACAAATTCAGGTATAAAAACAATTTCATATGTTCTCTATGTACTTGATATGGATTCAAAATGTTGGGCAATTAATGGAGAAATGTATGAAGGTGATTTTTGAATATCAATCTTGCTACATCTTTGATACTACTTAATAAAAAATATTGCAAGATAAAAAATTTTAGAGGCAAAAGTTTCTCATTTCTTCCATTTGAGGAGGAGCACACGACTTTTCAACAAAGCTAAATGACATAGAAGTATGGCATAAAAGACTGGACAGTGTCATCAACAACGAATGCTCATTATAAGAAAGCATGATGTTGTAAGAGGAGTGCGTTCATTTACTGATCACTTACCAAACTATAATGCCTGTCAGTTTGGTAATAAACAAGAAACCATTCTCAAAATCAATTTAAAGATCTACACAAAAAACTTCAATTAATTCATATTGATATTGTTGGTCCTCTAAGCACGCCTTCATTACAAGGTAGTCAATATTATATCCTCTTAATTGATGATTTCACCAGGATGTGTTGAATTTTCCTTATAAAATACAGTAAAAAAGTACTAGGTTTGTGATTCAAGGAAAAGAAGACAAAGTTTATCGGTTAAAGAAGGCTCTCTATGGGTTAAATCAAGCACCTTGAGCCTGATATGACATAATTGATGACCATTTGATAGACTTTGGCTTTCAAAAGAGCTTATATAAAGTAACTCTTTATATAAAGAAGATTAACAATGTTGTTCTCATAATATCACTCTATATTGATGACCTTCTAGTAACAGGAAGCAATGCACAACATGTTAAAGAATTCAAGCAAAGACGATGCAAGTTTTTGAAATGATTGATCTTGGTCTCATGATATTTTTCTAGGAATGGAAATCAAGCAAAACAATGAAGGAATATTCATTTGTCAAAAGATGAATGCAAAAGAAATATTGATGAAATTTCACATGGAGAATTACAAACCAACAACCACTCCTATGAATCAGAAAGATAAGTTCAACAAAGAAGATGGACTAACAGAGTTGATAATGAGAACTTCAGAAGTTTTATAGGTTGTTTGTTATATTAACAACAACTAGACTTGATATACTTAATGCAATAAGCCTTCTATCTCGTTTCATGCATTGTCCAAGTGAAATACATATGAGAGCAACTAAAAAGAATTGTGAGATATATCAAAGGGACATATAATTTTGGTGTTAAATTTATGAAGTGTCAGAAGTTAAGATTGCATGGTTTTTCTAACTGTGATTGGGGTGAATTTATTGATGAGATGAAGCTCTTTTGGATTATGTTTTAATTTAGGATCAAGAATATTTTCGTGGTCATCCAAAAAGCAAGACATTGTAGCACAATCCACTGTCGAAGAAGAGTTCGGCACCACAACAACGACAATAAATTAAGCATTGTGGCTTTAGAAAATCCTATGTGATTACACTTCGAGGAGAAAGAAATTATATAGATTTCAGTAGATAATCAAAAAGCCATAACAATCTCTCACAATCCAGTATTTCATGGAAAAAACAAACAATATAACATCAACTTGCTGATTTATTGTAAGTTTGAAGATCAACTTGCTGATTTGTTTACTAAATCATTTCCAGTAAGCATGTTTGAGCTTCTAAAAAATGATAGGAGTCTGCAGCGCTTAAAGTAAGGAGGAGTGTTGAAGTTTGCTTCAAGTTGCTGTCAAAGATTATGCTTTATTGTTATGATTTTTCTGCAACAAAAAAGAGTTATCCTAGTCTCTAGGAGCTTGTTACTCTGTTAGTTTGTTAACAGATCATGACATGATATGATGTTGCTACAAGCTAGCAATTTGGTTTGTTTTGTTTCAATATATTGGTAAAGATTGCTATGAATAGTAAGTAATCTAACCCTTTCATTCTTCAATAAAACACTAATAATCAAGTTGCTGGTTGAACTTTCTTTCTGTTTTCTTTCTTCACTTAAACACTCAAACATTTAAAACACTTTCAAGCCACGATTACAAAATTCTACACATTGCATAGCCCGTGATGATATAACCACAAAAACATTCTGGTCACAAACCAGATGGGTAGCGGTAGCCCTCATGCTATTCCTGATAGGGTGGTCTGCTTTAAATTAGCTAGCCATGATTGGTCGGTCGGTCAGGGAATGCAAGTTAATAACATCCAAGAAATCGTGTCTCCTGAGTCAATATAACCTTTTGTGTTTTTTAGTTAATTGGTAATTGCTCCGCTCAGTGGGGTGGCTACTAATGTTTGATTATTTATCAAGCAGGAAGACACATCGAAACACCTTTTACTTTCTAGTCCTACCGTAGGTCCTGTTATAATATGAGATGTTGTCGGTATTAAGAAACTATATATATTATTCTATTGCATATCCCTTCAACTTAGATATATATTATTCTCTAATATTCTTTACCTATAATAGGATATATATTATTCTCTAACATATCTTCTCAAATAAAATTCTTTGGGCTTGAAACTTGCACAGTTTCACATTACCTTGTGCTTGATTTTTATTAAATAGAATGAGAATGGTGAGATTCAAATTCATGACTATTGGGTCAATAAAGCTCTAATATCATATCAAAGAACTATCTCACCTAGGAACTTAAACTATTACGTAAAGTCATACAATATAATTTATATTCTTCTTTAGCAGTCGAGAGATCTGAACAGTTTGTATTTTGCTAAGTGGCTGAAAAATACTGAATTGGAAGCCTTAGACGCCGCATTATATTTGCTTTACCTTAAAACTTTTATAAATAAACAATAAACACAAAGATAATTTCCAGGATCATTAGATACACTGACCATGTATGGCTCACCACATCGCCACTGTGATGTCAGTAAATATTTTAAAACTTCGTGGACGAACGGACGATCGAAAGCTAATATTCCCCATGCGAAACTGAAAGCACATGACATGCATCGATCTCAATTTGCAAGGACACTTTTTCTTTATTGATTTGCATCTCCTCCTCTTCTTTTCCTAGTGTTGCAAAAATTGACAGAAAGTATAGAGGTTCCGCTCGCATAACATGGCTTGATCATGAAATAAAGAGAAAGGCTACATTGGCAGGCCAGGTGACTTGAATATATTTTGTCTTCAACCTGAGCTACTATATATTCATCATCATCATCATCATCATCATCATCATTATTATTCTCTTAACCTATAGGCGATATGTGTGTTATGCAGACATAATTATTGAGCCCTGCAATCAGTCTTTATTAATAATAAGCTGCTGCTTAGGATTGATAAAGGTAAAATTTAAACACGGAGTTCGTATTCTAAGTATTTGATCTTTTCACCGTACCATTTGATCATCAACTTTTCTTGCTTAAAATCTTAGCCTCAATTATCTTGCATTTTATTTTTATTTTTTAGAAAATATAATGAAGGTAAAAATGGGTTATGAGAAGCCTAAATTAGTACAGTTATATATTTGATTGTAGCTAGCTATTTTCAAGCATTCAACTTCAAATGAATCCCAATTTTAATGGCATGTTCATGAGATCCTACCTTCAACACCAAGAGATCCATTAGAGTTTTCGATGGATCTAATCACAAGGCCTAGAGTAAATAATTTAAAAGAGATAATTAATGAATTTCTTCAAGATATATAGACTTAGGTGGACTTTGAGAGAGATAATATAAAATAATAAAAAAACAAACCTTAATTAATTTGATTCACGTTCAAGAAAAAACTCGTAAGGAGCGTCTAGATATTACAAAAAGGATTGGAATATTTTGTTTTCAAATCTACTAGTTTTGATATTTAGCTACTATTTTGTCTATAACTAAAGCTACAAAATAAATTTTTGATACAATTCTAGTGGCATTGGAAATTAGAAATCCACAACTTTCTAGTGATATTAGGTAGATCTTCTAATTTATTAACACTATAGAAGAACCATTCGTTTGAATTAAACTTTGATTTCACTACTATATTCTAGCATTTAACTTTGATCTTATTTTAATTACTTGAAGTATTATTTATTTATCTTTTAGTTTATTTCAAGGCTTGTGGTATTTAAGAGTTTATTTGAGTTAAATATTATTTTATTTTTTAGTTCTCTTAGGATTTTAGTATGTTAAGTACTATTTGATAGTTACTAACCTACAAAAGTTGATTTAATTACAATGCTTTAGCTGGTTAAGAGCATATCAAGTTAGGATACTTGAAAAGCCTTCACATATATATATGTATCATGTTCATGTTACTCTTTTCAAGTAGGCGTGATGCTATCTATATTTTGTGTCACCATACATTTGACTGACGAAGATGGCTTACTTGGTGATGAATGTTTGAGGGAGGTGGTAGCCAACTAAGAGACTGCTCTCGTGAGCTGAGAATAGTGTACAATGACATTACTTTTTTTTCTTGAAATAGTTACTGTTAAAATCTCAGCAATTTCACAATGGTCATTCACTCAACTTCATAAAATGCATCCTTGGCTTATATAGCCAATACTACAACTGATAACAACCATATCTTCACATTACCTCACTTCAGCTCAGCAATCCGAAACAGAATTAATAGGTTCATTATTTTGCAACAGATACTAACTCCTCAGATGCTAACAGTTACCATCATTCTTGATTTATACGCCAATGACGTTTGATTTATAGGAGGTACAAAAATAGGTTTTAGGGTATCGGGGGTCGATTAGATCACTAGGCCGAGGCCTAAATTGTGTGGAGGAGCATTGTTTAGGTAGAGGAGCAGATGGTGTTCGTGTCACCGCTTAGGCCTAGGACCAAATATGTGCTCGTCATCGCTTGGGTCGGGCCCCAAACAGCATTTAGCAAGTTCACATGACTTTTGAAAGAAGATCGATGAGTTAGGCTGTTTCTTTGCGTTGAGAGGTTCCACGTAGAGATATATAGCGGGGTTTTTACTTTCACGCAAAAACAAACATTCGTCGTTACCAGGAATAATGAAGGGGAGAATATATAGGTTAGAGTTAGGGTTACTGGACTTGTGATTTTGTCTCTAACTGTGACAAGTGAGGGTGCACTTTTTCGTGGAGAGTTCCTCCTATTGATTAAAACTTCGTTTATCTCTATATTGAAATTAAGGATGAGAGTGTTATGCAATTGATCAAATATAGGTCGTGTTTTGATATTACATTTTAAAAACTTTAGCATCTCATGGTGGCAGATTCAGCTTTTGAAACTTGGGATCTGCTGTGGAAAGATTTAATTTGCATAGATGTTTACACTCTAGCTAGGACTCCTCATCTTGCATCTACTCCGGTAGAAATTTTTTAATTCTCCACAACCATTTTATCCTGAAATGGGTTCTTGATCTCAGGCAACACACATAGGTTATGCGAGCTCGACTCGCATGTCAGGTTCGAGCGAATAGAACGAGGCCTTGAGGGTATTATTGGGAGTCCATCCTCTGTTGTATGTAGATAGTAGTGACATTTTGGATATGGATGCTCTGTCACACAACCCATTTTCATGGAGATATAGAAACGTTAGCATGTCTGAGCAATGTAATGAAGGGTTCTCCCTCAAAGTGAGCATCTTCACAACCATCATTTCAATTTTTTTTATTAACGATCTCTTTCTCAGGCTTCTGAATTGCAAGCCTTCACTACTAGGAGATACTGAATTAATCTCTGAATAAAACGGAGTCATTTAAAATGTGGAGTTATTGTTCTTAATGATGGAGACAAAATGGTGAATCCTTTAAGAGGTAAAACTTTAGATGCTTATAGTGACATGCATGATGGGAGGCTTTTTTCTTGCTCATACCACTTTAAATGGTTCATCTCACTTGAGTGCCAGTTTTACTTTTACTTTAGCATTTCACATCATCACTTCCAATTTTCTCATGACTAGATCCTTTTTTTCCCTTAAATTTTTACTTTTAACTCATCATTATGGTACTAAGTGGCTTTGTCTAAAACCCTATTTTTTTATTGTAGTTGTTTGTCTAGCTTTTTTTACTAGATCCAAGTTGGCCCTCACTTTTTTCCCATTGTCGCCGTAAGGAAATGTAACTTGTTATAGCTAGGGCATTCCATTTATGCTGAAATGAAAACTTTAGTTCCGTACATAAACTGTAGAAGTATATCAGGTAGTTTTGTATGCTCATAGAATTTCATCAAAAAGTTTAACCCATTTATTTTTTGATATATTTTTTGCTCATTTTTTTAATTAGTTTGTGTAGCTTTTTTTACTAGATCCAAGTTGGCCCTCACTTTTTTCCCATTGTCGCCGTAAAGAAATGTAACTTGTTATAGCTAGGGCATTCCATTTATGCTTGAAATGAAAACTTTTAGTTCCTGTACATAAAGAGTTTTTCCCTGTAGAAGTATATCGTGTAGTTTTGTATGCCCATAGAATTTCGTCAAAAAGTTTAACCCATTTTTTTTCTATGCCATTCAAAACCCTACTTGTGTTGTTTTTAGCGGCTAAAGCCTTAAATCCTATATGAATACCATATGTCTAATATGTTAGAGAATAATATAAATTATATTATTATGTGTCTCACCTAACAGCTTAAGTTTTTAGGTGAGATGATTTCTTAACATAGTATCAGAGCCTTGTTGACCTAGTGGTCACAAGTTCGAATCTCACCACCCTCATTCTATTTGATAAAAATCAAGCACGAGGTAATATGGGCATGTGCAAGTTTCAAGCCCAAAAGGCTTTCACTTGAGGGGGGTATGTTAGAGAATAATATACATTATATTCACGGGCTTCATCTAACGACTTAAGATTTTAGGTGAGATGATTTCTTAACATAATAGTGTACATGCTCTATAGTCAATTAGTTGGTTATACATGACAATAATTTCAATGATGTAAAACTATGTTTATCATTAATAAAGACTTTCTTTATCTTTAATATTCATTTGTATTATATTAATAAATCTAATATTGTATTTTGAATCTAAAATAACGATACTAAAAGTCATTAGGACAACAAAATTTGCAAATAAAATTATAAAGTGATTATAATTATAAGACTCATATTACATCAAAGCATTGTTACTAAATATTCTTGGTTAATGATCTATGAAAAACTGGACATTAATTAGAGTTTTTGAGACTAGCGAGATATTATGTTATTTTCATTATGAAATCACAAAATTGCTCTCATAAGCTAGTTATAAGAAATATCTAAACTAATATGTAGATGCTTGCTAAGAGATATGTACATTTAATTAACCCATATAAGGATCCATATGGAGAGATTATACACGTATATGAAAATACTCATGTGATAGTTGTACAATTGATCTTTAAACTTGAGATCACTAAGCTGTATATTATAGGGAATGCTATGGTTTAATCCTAACTACACGTTGTCCTATTAAGGGTAACTAACAATTAAATATTAGGTATAATATAAATTATATAAAAATATTTGATTGATCAAGAGATAATTCATCAAATAACCATTGATTATGGTAAATATGATTTGACAAAGTAGACACAATTTATATAATATCTAAATAAAAATATTCTTGATGTGGAGATATTAATTACACTAAAAAACTACTTACTTAAAGGTTAAATCAAACTATGTATGAATTGTTTAATATTTAGAAATTATAGTGCATTTAATGACATGTTGCTATATAGTGCATTTGATCTTTAAATATATATCAATCAATTATTTAATTTATAATAAGTTAAGATTTTTGTATATTTTATTTTATCCTAGTTTATTTATGATTATGATGTATATTTAGGACAACTTATTAAGTATTTAATGGGTCAGAGATATTAAGAACTATTGGTTAGAAATCAAACTAAGATAATTAATATAGTGCAACATGATGAATAAGGTTTAAAGATAGAGGACTAGAACATAATTAAAATAGGAGATTACAATTCTAGAATTAGAGAAATCAAGTAAGGATTTAAATGAATAAGTTTCTATTTTTTTTCTAAAATAATATATGCGATATTATTTAGAGAGATAAAAATGATGTTTTGTCATTTATAGAGTTATTAAGTTTTATTTACTGAGATAGAATGTTATACTTTATATTTTTAAAATAAAATGTATCTGTACATAATTCACCTATACATGTACACGAGTAAGTAAAGACAAAGCTAGCAATGAAAGGCATAAACAATTCTCTCTATTGAAAGGGTTTGCAAGAGATTTTTCATTGGTAATTTATGCATATTACTGTTAAAGGATGAATATTTGGAAAGACTTGTTATCTTCAATAACCCAATCTTAAAGAACGTGATCAAATCTAAAAAAACTAAATTTGATCTTCAGGTAATCTTCGTTTAGATCCTAAATATCCTTAGATTATCCTAAATAGCCCACGACATCATTCATCAACGTTCATGTCCTGGAACACCAAAAAAAATGGTCTGGCTGAGAGGTGTCATCATCATATTGTTGACACTGGACTCACTCTCTCGGCTCATGCCTTTGTGCCACTCAAATACTAGACAACAACATTTCGAACTATTGTGTTCCTCATCAATCACCTTCCATCTTCTATTCGAAGCATAAATCTTCTCATGAGATTGTATTTGCCTCTTCACCTAGTCTTGGTCTCTTACGGGTGTTTGGTTGTGCCTGCTAGCCCTTCTTTGTCTCCACTTTGGCCGATCCATGCTAGACTACAAATCGATCTCGTTGTGTTTTTCTTGGTTACTTAGCAAACCACAAGGGATACTCACTGTCTTGAGTCACATTCGACCGTCTCTATATCGCGAGCATGTGAAGTTCAATGAGTTGCACTTCCCTTTCAAGGCTGCTACCATATTACCACACACTAATGCTCGATTATTTTAGCTGCAATCTCTGTCTAAAACTCTTGCACATCCTGTTTTGCATCAGCCATCACTTAGTGTGCTAGATGTTATAGTGACGACCATAAAGCTCGAAGCCACAACGCACCCCATAATCAGTCTTGCTTGCGACTGCTACCGAGTGTTCACCTTCCATTTTACCATCACGTGTTCATCCCATGGTTACACGTGCTCAGACAGGCAACCTCAAACCAAAAACATTCTTCACCATTAAATATCCCATCCCTGTTTGTTTTCTTGCAGATTATACAACACAGCCTTCAGAGCCTTCTTCATATCATCAAGCTCTTAGATTTTCTCATTGGAAGTAGGCCATGCAAGATGAGATGGATGCCCTGCATGCAAATTCCATATGGACCTTGGTGCCCAAGGCACCCAATATGAATGTGGTCAACAGTAAATGTTTTTTTAAAGTGAAAACACAATCTGATGGCACCATTAATAGGTATAAAGCCAGACTTGTGGCTCGTGGTTTTACTCAACTTCCTGGATTAGACTATGATGAAACCTCTAGTCTAGTTGTCAAACCAGGAACTATTCAGTTAATTCTTAGCATTGGTTTCTCCCACGAGTGGCTTATTCGGCAGTTAGACGTCAGCAATGCATTTCTTCATGGTGTTTACGGGGAATGCGTCTACTTGGTCCAACCCCCAGGTTTTGAGGATTCTGCTCATCTGCATCACGTCTGTCTCCTCTATAAAGCGTTGTATGGTTTAAAACAAGCACCGTGTGCTTGGTATCTGAAATTCAGCAACTACATATAGATTTTGGGCTTCACTTGTTGTCCTTATGATCGATCATTATTCTATCAGTCAACAAGGCTCGGATGTTCTCTTTCTATTGATCTATGTTGATGACATTCTTCTTGCTGGGTCCTATCCGTCTCAAATCACTGCCTTCATTACTCATCTTTCATCTATGTTTTGCATGAAAGATCTTGGGGATGCTCATTACTTTCTCGGTCTGCAGGTGACACGAACCAACGAAGCACTCACAATTACTCAGACAAGGTATCTCCTATCACTTCTCCATAAGTTTGGATTAGATGGGGCTAAACCAGTTGCCACTCCTTTAACATCAAGTACCAGCTTATCAGCCAATGAAAGCAACTTGTTATCTGACCCCATGCTCTTTTGTCAGCTTGTGGGATCCCTTCAATATCTTACACTTACCCGTTCGGACATATCTTATGTTGTTCATCTTGTCTGTCAATACATGCATGCCCCATGGGAACCACACCTCATTGCTGTTAAACGAATATTTTGTTATCTCAAAGGAACCCTCGATATTGGTCTTCATTTTGTTCCCATATCCTTAACTGCTCTTCATGGTTTCTGTGATTCTGATTGGGCAGGCTGTAAAGACAATCGACGCTCCACAATTGTTTTGCCATCTATATGGGTGCCAATTTGCTGTCATGGGATGCCAAGAAGCAGGCCATAATCTCCCAATCTACAGCCGAAGCAGAATATCGGGCCCTAGCTTCCACCACAGCTGAACTCATGTGGTTCATGAATCTGTTAAAATCCATTGCCTACTGCCTTCCATCCCCAAAATTGTTTTGTGACAACGTCAATGCTATTACTATGGTCAAGAATCCAGTGTTTCATCATCGCACAAAACAAATCGAAATTGATGTTCATTTCTTCAAGGAACGTGTTGCCAGTGGCTCTCTTGTGCTTGAACATGTTGCGGGAACTGCTCAACTTGTAGATATTTTAACCGAACCTTTTTGTTTGGACAAATTTGTTTCCAATCGTGACAAGCTCTTCATCGGGTCCAGACCTCCTTGAGCTTGAGGGGTCATTATAAGAAAATAGGTTACACAGCTAGCAGTAGAGATAATGTAGGAGGATTCCGTAGCTTGATCACAACAAGAATTCCTGTACATCTATGATTATGTAATTCCTGTAAAATAGGCTACAATCACTCATGTAATCAACATATATATACACGGTTAATAACATAACCTACAAAGTCTCTCTTGTAACTCAGTAATTATCTTCTTTCTACTTCGATGTATATAAATACTCCAGCTTTGTTTAATAAAAAAGGTGAAGAAACCATCATATTTCCCAGCTCTTCAGTGGATACGTAACAAAAACCATGCAAGGGTTCCTTCATACCAGAAGGAGCAGAAGATGACCAGTGGAGCCATCATGTGATTAATTTAAACACATTGAAGAGCCTCGAATAATATACACGACGACGTTCTGGTCAGGAAATAAACAACTTAGGATTAATTATTTTATCATGTTATCCTTGATTGGATAGTCCACTATCATTTGCTTAATTAAGAGATGCTGTTGTTACTTTCCTTGACTGTTTAAAATTCTGATTCCTGGTAGATCGCCGACAATGGATTGCTTAAAGAACAAAAAGTTTTGTTCAGAGCATAAGCATTGAGGTAGTAAGACTGATACTTTTTAACTGTTAATTAATTCACTAATCACTCACTGATCTATACCACAGGTACCGTTTTTTTTTTTTTTTTTTTACAAAAAAACAAAATACCTCAAATATAAAAAATATGAACACCTAAAATATTTATTTTTTATTTTTTTAAAAGCCATTAAAACCCATTAAATAGGAAAACTATAAAACTTTAATCTCAATGATAAAACATAATAGAATAAAAACTGAATCCTAATAATACTAAATATCCTAATAAATCTCTTCCAAACTGAAAATATTAAATAAATATCACAAGGAAAATAATTAAGCTTATGTTAATGGGATTGGCGTCCCATGTCAATCCCCTCTACTTGTAAGAAGTCACTTTCAAATTAACTATCACTATGTTTTTTATAAAATAAAGTGTTGTTACTAGCCTATTCACAAAGTACCATATCTCTTATCCATTGACTAAAAATATTTCACCATCACTACTACTTTTCACTTTGTATCTTTTATTAGTGCAATTTCTTTTCATTGACGTTCGTATCCAATTTTTGACCCTCTTGTTAAAGTATTTTTGATAAAAAATAATAATAAAAAAATAAAAAAACCAGAAAAATATTTTTTTTATGTATCTACATCATTTTCAGTATTTTTTAGCATCATCTCAAAAGGTTTTGAGTTTTAATGTATTTTCAACGTATTAAGCTTTTATCATGCTATTTTTAAAATCTTTGATTTGACGTTGACATTTTGGGGACAAAAAAAAAATACTAAAAATACAAAAAAAACCAAAAATATATTTGGACGCGAGGACCTAGGTGAAAACAAAAAAACCAAAGAAAAATATATTTTATTATATATACATGTGTCCATACATGTAAGAGGTGGGGAGCAAATTGAAAAAAAGAAGGGAATTTTGGGGACAAAAAACAACACTCTCACCCCATACAAAAAACCTAAAACCTTAAAGAAAAAACCTCTCCTTTTCTTTTCTAGCCACCATCCCCTCACTATATGTTTTTCTTTGTGACTGTTTGACAATGTGTTTCGAAACCGTAATTGTTCTAATTGTATTTCCAATTGGCTTTAAACTTTTAAATTTATGCAATTGTATCCCCACTAAAATTTCAATAGCAACCTTAACTTTATGCACCTTTTTTACTTTGATCCTTGGTTTCGTATTCATGCAATTTGACCCTCAATTGATCATTAAACTTTCAATTTTCTTCAATTTCACCCACGATTTCATCAAATTAACTTGGTAAAAATCGAATTTTGTCTTCGAAAGTTCGAACTTCTCAACTAAACCCAAATTAAGCTCAAGAACTTATTTTTTTTTATTAATTAAGCCCTTGATAAAATTAATTTGACTAATTTAAAGTATAATTATGTCCTTCCACTTAATTAAATCCTTCAATTAGACCCTAAATTAATTTTTAAATATAATTATACTTTAAATTGCTAATCATTAAATCAAATTGGCCTATAAAAAATATAATTATGCCTTTTGACCTAATTTTCACGTAGACTTATCCAATAATAAATCATTTTAGTCTTGAATCTGTATTTCCTTTATTATTGGGCACAACAAAGGTACGATCGGGTACTCAAAACCATCCAAAATCTCCAACCTTATTTTCCTACCAATATTAGCACCTTTTATTTAATTTTGTTATTTGTTTTTTATTTTGAGTAGATTTTAGAGAAAAAACTATAAAATAAGGTTTTTCCAGTAATTATGTGCGGGACACCACATCAGCATTCTGATGTCAGTTAATATGATTCTTTAAGTTTTTAAAATTCGTGGAAAACCTGGTGATCGAAAGATATTCTCCATGTTGAAAGAATAAAAAAAATATCTTGAGAATTCAAGCATACACATCCTTCGTTACGTTCAATCATTGTCACCTTTTTCTTTTGGATTTACATAAAACAGAACCGCCAATCATATATGCATCTCCTCGTTTTCTTTTTTTTCTGGTTTAGCATCCAAAATATTCTCATATATACGACACCCATGCTACTTACCCTGCTTCTTCCTGGAAAGAAAGGTCGATAGAAGGTATGGAGGATCCTATAAAAGCAAAACTCTACGTTGGCAAGGTCACTTGAAAATATTTTGCTTCAATTGAGTTACTAGTATTCATGATTATCATAGCACATACGCGATGTATTCTATGTATATATCTTCTTACGGCATGGAATATTAAATTTTCTTGATGTATGGCGCAGATTTTATCGAACCGTTTCGTTTCTTTTCTCCATGAGCTGCGTCATGCTGCAGACACAAGCTCCTACATCCACAGAATGAAAGATTGTCAGGAAAACTGTGCAAAGTTCAGCACAAATTTGTATGGCACTAATTAATTAGCTTCTTTAGAGAAGGCGATCACAAATGCTACGTGCTCTAACTTGTGTCACTTTAGGAATTACAGCAATGAACAGCTTTAATATATAATGAAATTTCTCATTTATTCAAAAAAAAGTGACGGAAATGTTCACATTCACAAGTCTTCCGCCCCTAGCTAGTTATCCTCTTGCTCTTTATCTCTCACACCTGGATGTGCACCCAAATGCTTTATTTTAAGCCTGAAATCTTGTTATGAAAATATAAAAACTGAAAGAGGTCCTGAGCTGTATGCCTCTTATCAATTCTCGCTTACTTGGGCTAAAACTGAAAACCAAAAACAAAAGTAGTAGCTTATCAAAACTTTCAGCAGTCTGATATTGATCCGTGTCCTCTGTCAGTGGGAGAAACTACTTATTCCACATCCAAATAGCACCAGCTTGTATAAGCAATGGGACTAGCTGGTTCTGGACGTGGAGGCTCATCACCTGCCTTTCATTACCAACCAGCTGCTGGCCTATGAACACAGCAGGTAAGTTCTGTCGAAACCCCAGCTGCAGTAGTGCCCTTTCAATTTGCTGTCCATTTGTGATCCTGTCGAGCTCATATACAGTCAGATTTGCTCCAAATCCACGTATAAGTGACTCGACGGAGTGGCTCATGCAGCAGGAACTCTTGCTGAAAATCACGACTGGCTTCTCTCGAATCATTACATTCACCGCGTCCATTTTCAAGAAGGATTGAAAGAGTATGGAGTGGTTGCTGAGAGACTTTAGAAGGCGAGCGAATGTTGATGAAGATTGTTAGAATCTGAAAGGCTGTTCTATGAGGAGATTGAACACCTATGGAGGCTATATATACAGCCCATTTAAAATGATCGGGTTCCACAGTTTTCCTGCAGGATAGAATATGAGGGACTGCCATAAACTGTTTAAAAGACGTGTTATTAAATCCCCCAGTTGCCTAGTTGATAATTTCTTGACAAAGATGTATCTGTGCTAATGACAGGACTTGCTTGAAGCAATTTGACCTAGTTGTAAATGAAGGATAACATAACTTAAATTATAAGTCAATTATAAAGTTTATTAGCATGAAAAAAAACTAATTTATTTATCAAATCTATTTTTTTTATTAAAATTATTAAATAACCATCTTATCTAAAAATTTAAGCTGTTAGGTGAGGTCCCAGAATATGATTTATATTATTTTTTAACACACCTCCTCAAGTGAAACCATTTGGACTTTAATCTTGCATAGACTCACACTACTTTGTACTTGATTTTTATCAAATATAATGGGGGTAATGAGATTCGAACTCGTGACTACTAAATTAACAAGTCTCTGATATTAAATAAAAAAACCATTTCACCTAAAAATTTAAACTGTTGGATAAGAAGATAAGATGTTAGAATATAATTTATATTATTTACTAACAAATATTAAACTATGGGTAGGCTGGAATTTTTCTTTTCTTTCGATTTTCCCTGCTTCAAGAATCATAGCGCTCAATTTCTATCCTAACACTTTTATATATATATAGAGAGAGAGAGAGTAAGATTCGCACAGGTCCAAATTGAAGAAGACGGAATTGAAAAATAAAATAAAAAGATGATGCTCTTAGAAAGAAAAGCACTGCTATGTAACAAAAACCACGCACTGATTTTGTTTTCAATAATCATTACTATTGTATTATAAATGAGATCGTTACTATAAAAGCTGAAATTAGATTCAAAATAATTTATCCAAACTAATAGTTCATGTAAGATCGGAAAGAAGCTAGAACTTTAATATATGGTTGCACTTTGTTAAAAACAAGATAATTTCTCAGGAGCCAAACGACCAATGCTATCCTAAAGAAAAAGAAATTTACTTTCCACTCAAAAAAAGCTACAGGCAAATCCAGAGTTTAAGATATGCCCCCAAATAGTCTCCATATTATATGAATTTTGGCTATAATAAAATAAGAAATGATCCGAGATGTCGCACAAATTATTTGGAAAAGGTACCGAATGGAGCCACCACGTACATTATCAATTTCTACACATTGCAGAACCTGGAATAATATTCAAAGAAGATATTCTGATGAGCAATCAAGGTTACTGCTAATAAATTAACTATATAGTAGGTGGATAATGGTATGAGATTGGAACTAAAAGTTTTGATTCTGTTGTTATGTCAGGTTCTAGCCCTGTAGTTGTTAATATAATAATAACTAGAGGTTTATATTGTCATTAATTTTAAGACTCGTGGGATTAGTGGAGATACACATAGACTGATCCAAACACACACGTTAATAAAAAAAAGTGACTTCTAATAAATTACTGTACCATATTCTTGTTAGAGAATAATATAAATCATATTATGGAGCCTCACCTACAAGCTTAAGCTTTTAGGTGAGATGGTTTCTTAACATGGTATCAGAGCCTTGTTGACCTAGTGGGTCACGAGTTCGAATCTCATTATCCCCATTCTATTTGATAAAAATTAAGCACAAGGTGATGTGAGCCTGTGCAAGTTTCAAGCCCAAAGGGCTTTCACTTGAGAGAGTGTATTAGAGAATAATATAAATCATATTATAAAACCTCATCTACAAACTTAAATTTTTAGATGAGATGGTTCCTTAACAATTCTCATATGCAACTTGCTGTAATAGTTAAGAAATGCTACTGGGGGATTGACCTACGATTGAATATTAGCTTTGCTCTGTTTGGTTTAAAATACTGAAAGTAAATAGCCCACAAAAGCATGCCACTCAGAAAAAAGAATATTCTGAAACAGTCATATCAATATAGAAATTTAAAATTATTAGACTAATATATAATCTTACGGTATTGTTCAATACACATATTTCCGTTTGTATGCTCGCTCTGTAAATGTAATAATAGAACCAGCAAGTCATCATCATTAATAAATCTAAAATTAACGAAAATTATTGCAGATTGAAAAATTAGAGCTCGTTGAAGTCATCTTTAATTATGTCTAGATGTCATGTTGCTACAGACAGGAAAATGACAGAGAGGATAAGTATAGCTGGCTAAGAATCCATCAGGAATGTAAGCTTTGGTGGGTCATTTTGGATCGTCTAGAAATGGAATATGAGAAAAAGCAAACAAGAGCAGGACGGTTCCTGGAATCACAGATATGGCAAAGCTTCTTGAGATATTAGCAAAATATCTAACTTCCATCAATTCATTCCATCGTACGTCCCTTTTTTCTTTCTTAATTCTATTAATGTGGCCTCTCATTTTTTATTTTTTTGATGTGACCCCCTTGCCTTACTCTCCTTCGTTGCTTAAATAATTCCTTTTATCTTAATTTATTTGTCAAATATTGACCTCATAAATGGGATCCACTATTCATTTTTTCCCCTTTTAATAAATAGTTCAATCATAAAAGTGTGATGATAACTTGATGCAACTTCTCACAGAAGTCACAATGTGAAGACAAGCCAATTTAAACTTGAACAAGAAGAGAGAGTGAGTCGTATGAATATCTTATTTGTTAGTACAATTCAACATTTATCATCTTGATTTGGATGAAGAGTGTAGAGGGGGAATATTATATGAAAGTGGAATTTATCCAAAAAATAATAATAATAATATGAAAATAAATTTAGGCACGATCTTATAATCTGCGTATCTAAATTTGATGCTTTTGTAGACGATAATGACAAAATTTAATTCATTTCGCCTTTCATGTAATCATGCTAGTACAACACAATATACGCAGTCCCATAGAAAATTCTAACAAATTATATGCTAGGATAAATATTCTTATCAGGATATAAATTATTCCCTAAATCTCTATTTAATTAAGATTGCTCATGACAATATCCTATTATTCTTCAGGGCATCTTACTTTTCTTGATCACGTTATTTGCTATTTCATTTATCTACCGTTATCCAAAAATATTAGAATAGTGAGCACAAGTATTTAATTTATAAATATACAAAGATATATCTAGAAGAAAATTTGTAATTAAAACAAAAGTTATTAAGTATTTATAGAGTTTATACTTAAACAAAACCATTGTACGAATGCTTACTTATTCAAGCAATTAGAATTTGATCAAGCCCAAGATTTGTTATTTTCAATAATTAATCACTTGTCTTTAAAACTTTATGCTTCTTATTTGGTGCAAACATGATGTTTGCAATTAACCTTCTAAAATTCTAGCAACACCATCTTATTTAGATGTTTTTCTAAACAAGTGATATGAACTTCAACAAATATTACTGTAATATCTCTCCACACACATTGAATTTAAGCTGTAGAATAAGAGCAAAACAAAAGAAAATAATGATGACAAAGAAAATTCTAAAAAATCTCAAAAGACTTTTTAGAACACTCTTCTTTTATCCATTTTTTATATTAGTTTTTGGATACAAAATTGATGGAAAAGTAATTATTAAACTCCCTCAATTATTAGCCTTTATTACTTGTCATAAAATCTAATAGAAGTGGCCTTATATATAAGGATTTTATGTTGAAAAAACATGTTAAAGTTGATGAACATGGGTTAGTAAAAATAATTCTTTAAATGTCAAAAGAGTTGTAAACTTAAACCCAAGCTTAAAAAATAGGTTGGAAAAAAAGAGAGTAAATTATCCTTAAAACCATGTGGTTTAGTTCAAATTGTTGTTATTTGTTATAATTTAAAAAACTATACTTTACATCCAAAATTCTCTACATGAGTTAATACTTACTATTCTCCTAATATTTTATTATTTACAAGATTGTCATTATAATCTATTTAATGACTAATGAACTCTTGTGTTAAGTATTATAAGTGTTTGATTGAGAGAGATTGCAGATAATTGAAAGAAAAAGAAGAATGAGTTTAGAGACGGGGAGAGGGAGAAGAGAGAAAAGAGAGGGAGAATGAAATTTGAAATTTTCTTGTATTGATATTCTATTTTTGCATATATTTGTTGTGTGTGCACCTTTATATTTATACACATATCCCATGCCATCTTTCATACTCTAGATTACAAATACAATATTTTACAATACATCTTCTATACTCTAACATCCCCCCTCAATCTCATGCTTTGATGAACCAAGCATGAGATTGTAGCAATGGATATGAAATACATGAGTACTGAATCCTTTTGACAGAAATCACTATGTAAAAGAAAGATGAGTTTGAATTTGATTGAGAAGATTTTGAGAAATTGAGAGATTGAGAAGAAGAAGAATGCTCAAATGGCAAAAAAGATAAAAGATAGAGGAAGAAATTTCATTGGTCTATTTCTTGATTTGAATTTCATTTATCTGTTTAAGAATTTGAGAAAAGAGGGATGAGAGGAAAGAAATGGGAGGGAAGAAAGGTGATAGAATTTGTTAGAATTTTAATTTGTCTACATAAGTTTTTCATTTGTTGATGAATTTCTTAATCTGTGTAAGAATTCATTTTCTAATTCTCAATGATTTTTTTATTGATTTTTGATTTTTTTTAGTTTTGTCAAAAAGGCAGTAAGGGACACACAAATTGGAAATAAGAGCACACACAGAACAACACCACAAATGACACCATACAAAACATAAAACCTAGGGTTTCTACTTATTCCTCTCTCAGCAGCCGCCTAAGCCTCTTCTCTACCAGATGTTTACATCTTGCCTTAACAACATTCTCAAAGCTTTGCTTGTGCTTGGACTGTCTCCAAGCACTTGACAAATCCTCATTTTAGAGAAAACACCGCTAGACAGCAACTTCAATATTGCTTTGGCTAGGCTACAAAGGTAACATGAGCCAGAGCTAGATGTGATCCTCTTCGGATCCTCCTCATCAGCATGAGTTGGCTTCATCACCAATCCTTTCCTTTTCATATGGTGGTTTCGCACGATGGAAGCAAAGCTGGAAGAGCTTGACAAACACAAACCAGTCTCTGTTGATGCCTCAACTGCCTTCTCTAGCAGAGCTACAACGTCGGTCCTCTGGTGACCCTAGATCCAGTTCAGCTTCGCCAAGACTAAAAGTCATCTTCTGCCATATTGCTTCCATACTCCAACTTCCCTTCATGAATTTTAAGAATACAGAGTCAAAAATGACAAAGTCATGAGATACCTCAGCAATGAGACTCAAGTATACTATGCTTCGTTTTGGTGCAGTGACACCATGGCTTGAGCTTCTGCCAATACATATGCATCATCATCAGAAGAATAAAGGATTCTCTTCATCGCTGCAACCACTAGTAGGTTTTCAATCCTAGGGCCTCAAAACAAACTCTAAATATCTCATAGCTTTGCAAAGTAAAAGTCCCTCTCTTTCTGAAGTCGATCCATTATGACAGCTTCAACTCGGTGATTTGTGAATCATATGCAGACATTGGATTAGAAGGTTTAGAAGCCTTCACAAATTGATTTGAAGAGGACATGTCATTCCTTCGAGCATTTTTTTTTTAGATCCAAGAACAACAGAGCCTACTCAAAACATATGAGGTTATGTGAAGATATTCCAATATCAAAATTCAGAATAAAGATTCTGAGATTCTTCAGTTGTAGCAAATGATTGAGGAGGCTAACCAGAAACAAGCAAAACTGGAGAAAAATCTAAAACTTAGGGGCTACGAAGGATCCAAACAAGCCTAAAAGACCTATTAGTGCTTTCTTCGTTTTCATGGAGATAAGAGTTTTGAATAACAAATCTTGGTGGATCTAGAATGGGGAGATGATGAGAGATGTGATGACTTGATCGAAGATGATGCTATTAACAATGAAGAAGATAACAATATAGAAATGGTGAATGATGACCCAAATTTAGTCTCTTCTTCTGATGCATCAACATCATCAACTTTAAATGTAGAAGGAAAAAAAATCTAGAATCCAATGAACTCCAACACATTTGAATGATTATGTCACCAATAAGGGGTTTTTAGATGAGGGTATTGGGGTTAACATGGCTCAAATTGTGTTTGCAAATCCATCTAGCTTTAAAGAGGCTAACAAGAGTCCTAAATGGAGGCTAGCAATGGATGCTGAGATGAAGGTGATTGAGAGGAATGAAACATGGAAACTAACTAAGTTGCATGTAGGTGTGAAGAGAATTGGTAATAGTGGATTTATAAGACAAAATTCAATGAACTTGGAGAGGTATGCAAGCTTAAGGCAAGGTTGGTGGCCAATGGTTACTCAGTGAACTAACCGAAGTCCATGCTCTAGTGGCAAGAATGGATATAGTTTGCATGATTATTGCTTTAGCACCTCAAAGAGGATGAAAGATTTTTCAGCTATATGTAAAGTCAACTTTCCTTCATGGAGAATTAAGTGAAGATGTATATGTAGAGCAACCAAAGGGATATATGCAAAAAGGGAATGAATATAAATTGTATAAGCTGCATAAGATCTTGTATGGACTAAAACAAACTCCTCGCGCTTGGTTTAGTAGAATTGAAGAACACTTTATGAGTGACGGGTTTCAGAGGTGCCACAATGAACAAACATTGTTTGTTAAAACCTGTAGTAGAGGTACGATTCTTATTATGAGTAATTATTTGGATGACTTGATATATACTAGGGATGATGAAGTTATGATGACTAATCTTAAAGAGTCTATGTTAAGGGAATTTGACATGTCAGATTTGGGGGGGTATGAGGTTTTTTCTTGGGCATAGAAGTTCTGCAAAATGCTAATGATATATATATCTGTCAAAGAAATTATGCACTGGATGTTCTAAAACATTTTGGAATGGAGGATAGCAATTGTGTGTAATCCAATTATACCAGATTCAAAATTACATAGTGATGAAGGAGGAGTCAAAGTAGACAAAACATATTTTAAGTTGGAAGTCTCATGTCTTACACCACCACGAGACCTGATATAATGTTCATTGTGAGTTTAATTAGTCGTTACATGTCTAAGCCTACAGAGCTATATTTGCAAGAAACCAAAAGAACTCTCAGGTACTTGAAAGGGATAGTGAACTATAGGATATTTTACAAAAGGGGTGAAGTTGAAGAACTTCTCACATACACTAATAGTGATTACGTCGAAGATGTTGAGGACATGAAAATCACCTTTGGACATTTTTTTTTATGAACTCAATAGTTGTTTCATGGTCTTCAAGGAAGCAACCCTTAGTCATATTATTAACCACTGAGGCTGAATTTGTGAAAGTTGCAAACTATGTTTGTCAGGTTGTATGAATGAGGAGAATACTAGAGAAGGTAGGGCATAAGCAAGTAGAAAGCACTACAATCATGAGTGACAGTAGTTCAACCATTATACTCTCTAAAAATTATGTCACGCATGTCAGAAGCAGGCACAAATGATCAAATAGTTGATGTGATGACTAAGCCATTGACATTGGTCTTCATATAAACTAAATACTTGAAAGTATTTAGTTTAAGGGAAGGAACGATAAGTTTGTTAGAATAAATGCCTATCCATTAGGTTGTCAGTTGCATAAGCTTGACAAGTTCTTTATTACGTGTGTCACAATACTATAGTCATGCATTGATTAGTGAGCTGTTATTTCTCATTTCTATTACTTTGTAAAGGTCATTTAAGCCAAGAAAAATTGTTGAATAAGTAAGTCAGTCTTTCTCCAAGTTGTTTAGAGTTCATTGCTTCATTGTGTTATCAATAATTCCTTACAAATTGGGCTCAGAATTTATCATGAGCAGATAGTTGAAAGATGAGAAACTTTTATTTCACTTTTCCTGACGTACACAAAAACTTTGTTCATTGTAATTATTTTAGGAGTTGGGTTGATTTTCAATTGATTTATTTCCTGCAAATTAAAGACATGTAATACAAATATTGCAAATGCTGTAATTATGCTATAAGTCTCCTTTATTTAGTACAGACTAGCCAGAGATAATGGCTGGAAATGTTTAGTGTTAATCCTGACCGCCGAAAAGGATCAGGTTTTCAAGACGCGCAACAAATATTTAAAGCCTTGTTAGATGATCAACATTTACTGTATGAAAAGTAGATAAAAAAAAAAGGGAAGAAAAGACCACTTATTCATGCTTGTTCAGCACCACCGAAGTGCAGTGCCGAATTAAATACTACTTCAGATCCATATAGCTCCTGCCTTCATGAGCAAAGGGCCTAGCTCATTCCTGACTTGTAAGCTCATGACTTGCTTATCACCTCCTACAAACTCTTGGGCTATGAAAATAGCTGGTACAGCTGACATCCTAGCTGCTACACCAATGCCTTTTCAATTTGCTTCCCGTTTGCAATTTTATCCAGCTCATAAACTGTAGGATTTGCCCCAAAGCTGGATATAAGGGCTTTAATGGAGTGGCTCATGCAGCAAGTGCTCCTGCTAAAAATCACCAATGGCCTGTCCGCAACCAACCTTCTCACGATATCCATGTCGACGAAGAATTACTAGAAGTTAAGTTGGCAAAGGGAATGTTATGTCTTGAGAAATTACAGGGTTTGCTCTGAGGAACTTGACATTCTTGGATGGTGTATTTATACTATCCATATGGAATATCAGCTGAAAGGGAATAAAATGTTAAGATTTGTAATCAATTTGATTCCCGATGTACTCTCGGTGATTACTCGATGTTAACCTGTCGAATAAGACATTTCCATCATGAAAATTAATTAGCATGCAAAATGTGACGATGAAACTTAGAGATTCCCAAGTCACTTTAACTCCACGCATAACTTTTCATATAAGCCAGTATCCCCTCTTAATTACTAGTTTTTGTGACCCTTTTCGATTGCCTTGTATTAGAGGTACAACGCTTGTGCCAAAACCGGATTTGAGTCGATGTTTTGAACATTAAGTTTAGCGAAAAGAGACAGACAACCTCATGTTTCAAACATCTTGTCATCCGTTACAGATATTTTAGTGTAATCTTCAAAATTTCAAAACCATTTCTTGGCATTTTGTTATTTCATTCAGGAAAAGGCATAATTTATTAAGGCCAATACCTTTGATTATTGTAAATATGAACATATGCTGAGGCGGAGAAGAAACTTGAGTTATCGAAGTGGCGGTCCTTTTCCTTTTCCATGTTTAAGATTCGCACAAGTTCAATGCAAGGAAAACCAAAAGCTGACAAGATGGGCAACGAAAAGCAGTAATTTGGAAAGACAAGATGCTTGCCAAAAAACGATCTCTCCTCTAATCAGCACGGAAATCACAAAAACCACGTAAAGGCCGTACAAGAAGTAGATGGTTTCTTGAAGATCCACTACAGGAACACATCATCTACTTTTACAAGTAATTAACAGGCTAGCTCTTTATGGTATCTTTGTTTACTACACGTTAAATTTAAGCATGCAACAAATAGTGGGCCGAATACAGAAGTAAAGCAAATTTATTATGGTGATATTCCTGAGAATTAGCATCATATTTTTGACATATGTCCTTCTTCTTTATCATCTGAGAATTTCGAAATTCTGTTTATTGCATGCAAAAATTACTGGTATAAGTTATGGCCACGTCCTGCCGTCTAGATGAGCAGGAATATAATCCGGCTAATGATAAAACGAAGGGCCCGGTTTCGATACTCTCACTTTATCGGTACATTTTTTTGACGAATGAAATTAAACTTAATGAATACGTGATTTTTACGGTGAATATTCTGGTTTATGAAGATCATCTTCCCCTTTATCGAGTATTGTGTTCGCATGGATCCTACATGCGTCGAACCTAACTTCTAGATACGTAGAAAGCATGCCGAAAGGTCGTGGCTTTTTATTTATTATAACTCTCCACAAATTTGACACTTGCCTCATGAAATATATTACTTCTGATGTCAGAGTAAAATTATCATGTTTTATTTTTATTTTTTTGATTTGTCAGAATCCATAAATGCCAACAAATCTAATATTTAAAGGGTGGACAATTAATATAAGAGTAGAGAATTCAATCAAGAGTAAAGGATTTTCATAACTACAAAAACGAACAAATGAGAATATATGATCAAGAGTTTCAGTGTAGAGGAATATATTTTATTTTGATTGATGGATGAATATCTACAGGTAGAGCCTAAAGCTGAAATGCTATCGAGGTCAGTTCCTCGCATCACATAGAAACTTCAGATATTGTACTGAAAGAAGCATGCAGATATCTCCTATCGATCGATCCCTCTTCATTTTTTAGATCAAAAACAGGACATGCATATCTTTGTTTTTTTAAAATCTACTGAAAATCCTTAAAACCTTCTTCAAGAATTCTTTATAATCTTTTTCGAGATACAAGTACAAGATATGAATGGAATGGAATTCACAGCACTTGATAAGATCACTCATCTTTGCTAAAAAATGATTCGCTGGATTGAAGTTCAAGTTGATCCTTGAGTCGATCGCGTCATAAAATTCCCTTGCAAGCTAGATAGTGTGATATATTGGCATCTTTGAGTCTGAATTGATTCACTATATATTCCATGTTTTCTTGTCGTTATGCATGATGTGAACATTCACCGGATTTGACATGCTGCACATTTTACACAAGTTGTGATTGTTGGAAAATAATATAAATTATATTTTGAAATCTTATTTAGCAATTTAAATTTTTAGATGAGATAGTTTCTTGATAGTAATCATACATATAAGAAAATAAACCATACGTGGGGAATTAATTATGTTATGCTTGCTATGAACTTTGAATTTTGATTCTGTATGTTTTTAAATTTTGATTAAAAACATACTAAACATGTTAAGTTAGAAATAAATTTTAACTTCAATCAAAACTATACTTTATCAAAAGTTTATTTCTGAAAAAAACTTTGAAATCATAACTTAAAATTAAAAGTTAATTTCATCAATCATGCCAAATGGATTCTTAATGAAATTGATTAAGTAACTAAACCTTGTTGTTACATTGCATATTGGAATCTTTAACTCAATCTAGAAAGTTAATTAGCCAACTAAATCTTCAAATTTGTGATACAAAATCTTCAAAACTTTTTTTTTCTGAACAAGTGGACTTAATCATCGGAAGTGGAAATTGACAAAACCATTCAAGTGTTAACATATTGGGGTAGGTGAGTTTGTTATTCATGTGATCATATGTTCTAGGAAGACTGAGATTGGAGCTAGTGACATGACCAGTATGAGTAATGGGCATTGTAGTACCATTTGCAGTATGGATTGATGGCAAGGAAGCAACATTTGTTTTATCAAACAAAAGATTAATATCAGTGGTGATGTGATTACAACATGCAGAATCAAAAAAACCAAGGAGAGTTACCTAGAGTAGCAGACATGGCAGTAGAGGGATTGGAGGAGATAACCTGTTTAACCATTTCCTCGAGATCACTCATAAGGACGAAGGTAAAGCCGGTTGTAGCAGCAGCAACAGTCATAGAGGAAGAGCTAGGTTTGAACATAGTTTTAGATTTAGAGAACCCACCTTTAGGTCTTGGAGGACGTGTGGGACAATGTTCAAGAATATGGGCCAAGAGCATGACAATATATGCATTCTACAGTAGGGCAAGTAGCAAAAACATGACCAATTTGATGATTATTCTTACATGTTTGATTGCCAAATTTATGATGTAGGTACCGAGTAATTGCAAAAGCTATGTCAATTTGAGGAGATTTGTCCACATTGAGACGAGTTTCTTCAAAAATAATTGCTTGAATACCAGTGTTTAATGAAAGGAGTGGGTTATGTTGTAGAAGAGAGGCTCAAAAAAATTCATATTCATGCCGTAGAGCCATGAGTACTTGAAAGAGATGCAGGTGATCTTCACTGATTTTGGCCTGAGATAATTGATTCCAAATTGGTTGGACTTGAGCAAGAAAATCATTGACAGATTGACTAGATCCTTGTTTGAGACTATGAAGTGTAGTCCATAACTGATAATAATGGGCAAGTCCAGTGGTTTGATATCGATTAGCCAAGAAATCCCAGACTTCTTTTGCAGAGTCATAATCTGCAATTGTATGTGAATAGCTGCTACTGAGGCGTTGCAAAACCATGTAATAATCTGGTGATTTTTACTCTCCCATTCCTCCAAGCGATCTGCAAATTTTGAATCAGTTTCATCTTTTTCTTTGGTTGGTTTAATGATTGACAAGTGCAAAATACACATCTATTTGTATTCCTTTTACATTATGCTTTTTAACATCTTTCAAGCTTATTTCAACATATTGAAAATTATTTTATGGGGTTGACATGTTAAAGAGACTTTGTGGATTACTTGCCATAAAATAGGAAATTTTGCACTTTATATTACGGACCTTTGTTGCATGTTTCAGGTTTTAATTCCTAAAGAGGAGTTTCAAAATTGGAAATATAGATATCAAGCTTGCTGGAAAAGTATTGTGGTAGAAATTCAATGCAGATTTGGGCATCCAATTGGAACAACAACGTCAGACTGGACTCTGTTCGCGCACCAACATTGAACTGGGCATATCTGGAGCATACGATGTCCAAATCAAGTGATTCAAAAGCCCAAATTCATCTAAACATTTAGGGCTACAAGTTGTATGAAGAGACGAAAGTCAGAAAAAATCATCTACATCACGAAACTACTGGTGCAATCTGGATGACCGGATATGCTTCCTAATTTGTCAAAGATTAGAGAGATTTTCTCTACAACACTTATCTCCTATTCTTTAGCTTGAGTAACACCATTAGGGTTAGGAATCTTCCAGAATAAAAGGGAAGATACATGCAAGCAAGGGACTCTTGACTCTTTCTCCATCAATTTTTCAGATTCGGCAGCAACCTAAAAGGCATGAGCAGCTGATTCACTTTCTTGGTTCAAAGGGGATAGCATCGATCTTCATTATTGGTTGTGAGAAGTAGCATTTCCATTGTAATCCTTACACTTTCAAGTATTTATTTATCTTTTTTCCAGAATTTAAGCTATTGATTTCGGATTCATGCTTATGGAATTAGTTTGATATGGTTTATGTGCTTTCTATGTTTCTTTCAATCCGTAATTGTTGTGGGGAACAAGAATAAGAAGCAAGTAAATTAAATGTTATTGTCTTATCTATCACATTAATTTATTTAGGATGAATAGGACGAGTATATGTTCAAGCTTTTGAATGTTAGCTAGGAATAAATTGCATAGATCTTGATCTTAAAGCTACCGTTGAGTGAAGAAAGATTGCTTCTCAATACTTAATTCGCTTGACGATAAGAAACTAATTAGAAGTTTATTCGGATTAGTTTAGCATGCCTCTAGGTTTCCCTTAGCTTTAATGGAAGCATAATTTATTTGCTTGTTGTGAAAGGATATTAATTTAACTTCTATGATCAATCGATTTGTAAGAATGGAGGAATGACCCCTTTGAACCGAGTTGTCAAATTCTTGATTAACCTTCGTTAAGATTTAGCACTTTATTTATTTAATTCTTGTTGATTCAAACCACCCCCTACTTTTGAATTTGGTATCTGTAGGAAAATAAATCAATTTCCCTTGGGTTCGACCTGGTCTCTACCACCATACTACTAAAATTATTGTTTTGGTGATAGTAAAATCAGAATTAATTTGTGGAGGTTTCGACAACCGTCAATGATATCTCCAGTAACAATACGCCATAATTTATGACCAATTAAAAAGCTTTTCATTCCTTGAATCCATAGTTTGATCCAAACAAAACAGTTGTAATGGGTTGTCATAACCCAAGTTTTGGGTTACTCCCTAAAATAAAACAAAAATAAAAAAAATAAAATAAAAGAAGCCGGCGTGGGTAGAAAAAAATCAATGTGGAAATTTTGGTTGTTTTCGCGAGTCCAATCATATCTTTTTGGTTCAAAAAATACAGATTTAAGGCAAAAATAATTTATCATTGGATGAATCTGTGTAAAAACTAAGTTAAACGACATAATTATATTTTTTATGGGTTGATTCAATTTAATCGTCGACAAATTTAAAGTTTGATTATGATCGGGAATTAATTTAAGGTCCAATTAAGTGCAAGGACTTAATTATACTTTAAATTGGTCAAATTAATTTTATTAAGAGCTTAGTCCATGAGAAATCAATTTCTTGAATTTAATTCGGGCTCAATTGATGAGAACGGAATTTTCGGAGATCGATTTGAATTTTTAAGTCAATAATGCGAAATCAGAGGCCAAATTGGACGAATTGAGAATTTAACAGTCAATTGAGGGTTAAGTCGCGCAATTGAGGGTTAAATCGCGCAATCAGAAACCAAAGATCAAAATAAAAAAGGGCGCACACATTTAAGGTTGCTGTTGAAATTTTGACGGGGATAAAATTGCATAAAATTTAAAATTTAAAACTAATTGGGGGTGTGATTGAACCAATCAAATATTAAAGGACCAAATTGTAAAAACAATACAGCCATGGCAACCCACGGCCTCTCTGCAAATTCTTTGCAGAGGCAGCCTCTGCAACGAATTTGCAGAGCAGCCTCTGCAAATTCATTGCAGATGAGGCTGGCCTATAAATAGAAGGGGATTTTACGCAGAGAAGGAAGAAAAAAAAGACTGAAGAAAAAAGGGAGAGTAACGTGAAAGGAAGAAGAAAAACTAGGAGTGGAAGAGAAAAAAGGGAAGAAAATAGAAAAGGATGACGTGAAAGAAAAAAAACGAGTGAAAGGCTATGTAACAACCCCGTTGCAGCGCTTCTCTCTCCTCGACCGCTTCTCTCTCTCTCTAAAAACAACAATTTTAACCACCGTCCCTGTCCCCTATCAGCAGCCTGAAAACCACCACTTGTAGCTCATCGTGACCACCATCAGGTCCAGCTTCTTCTCCAGCTCCGAAGAGTGCACCAGCAGCAACGGCGAGCTCAAACTAGTAGCAGACCGGCGACTTCCAACTCCTCCACCGGCTACCACAGGCCACCGTTGACGACGCCACAACCACCAGGACAACCACCTCGACCTCAGCTACCCGACCATACCAACAGGTGCGCTTTTCACCATATTTGATTGTTTACTATTCATCGCCTTCAACCTCTCGTCCATGCATGCAGTGGGACGTAATTGTCCCACTGTTCATGCAGGGCCGGGCGTAAGGAGATTGAGCCGAGCTTTTGTGCCCGGCCCGAACGTGCAAGAAGATGGGCCGTCATTTCAGCCCAGGACCGAATAAGTTGGGCTTCCAGCCCACGATGGTCGGGAAGCCCGGCCAGCCCTAGACCCGATGAAGACCGGGTCGTTACCCATCTGTGGGTCGACAGCCCCGACCCACGACCTTCTCACGAGCTGGAAGCCCGACTCACTAAGACCGGGGCGACAGCCCCGACCACAGCCTATCTCGGGCTTCCAGGCCCCACTAAGGACTGGGTCATCAGCCCCAAAAAAATAAAAAAAAATAAAAAAATTTAAAGAAAAAAAGTATTTTTATTTTTTTTACTGTTATTATTACAAAAAAAATATAAAAAATGTATTTACTTTTTTTATGCATACGGCCAAATTCCATGATTTTTCCATGCATATTTTTCGTAAAAATTATGTTACATCTTTCTCATATTTTGAAACGAAAATTGGATATCGTAACCGGTTTATGATTATCTGTTGGAATTTGGCCAAAATGTAAAAAATAATTATAAATATTTTTGTTTCATCTATTAGGGTGTAAATTTACATTGTAAAGTACACCCGCGGATAAAAAACAATTTACTACGATTTAAATTTACATTGTAAAGTACACCTGTAGATAAAAAAAGAGATTTTTACTACAGTGTAAAATTACATTGTAAAGTACATCCGTAGATAAAAAAAACTTGTAACTACAGTGTAAAATTACATTGTAAAGTACACCCGTAGACACAAAAAAATGTATTTTTGAAAATGCAGTGTAGAAACTTTAACTTATAAAACCAATCGAACAACAATGCAGCTTACCTTAGGTAAGGTGCACTGGGGGTGATGCGTCTTCTCCTTGCACAAAAAGTCCCCTTACCCAAGACTCTCGCAGACCAATAGGTTTCCTAGTGACCGTAATACTAGGTGGCGAATCCTAATAATTATAGTCGTAGATTTTAAGACTATAAACAACCCTCATTTCACCGCGCGTCGTTGTCTCCCCCAAACCATAGGGGAGACGGCGGGGCACGAAGCGCGTAAAAAATCATCGTCGTGACATGGGTTTTGAAATGCCATATTTTTCCATGATGATGGCAGGGAGTAAAACACACGACAGGCACACGGAAACTAGGGCTATCTTTAGCTAGAGGCAGTGTGGTGGTGGTGGTGGTGGAGCTGACGAGAGAGGAAGAAGAACTGGGGTGGTGATCAATAGCCAATCAGGAGAAGAGAAGGAAGTGTGGTTGGCGACAGTATGAGAACAAGAAGATGCAAAGAAAGGACGCAAGGGTTGCGCTGGAGGCAGATGGCAAAAACAAAAAGTAGAGGAGGGATGAATACTGGTGGTTGCAACTACAGTGAGAACAAGAAGATGCAGAGAAGGAACGCAAGGGTTGCCGCTAAAGGCAGACGAGAAAAACAAGGAGTAGAGGAGGGACGGTTGTCGGTGGCTGCAACTGCAGCTGCTTGACGGAGAAAACAAACAAAAAACAAGGGCTTAGAGGGGCTAGCAGCACAATTGGAGAGGCAAATAGATGGCCGAGAAGAATAATCAATGAGATTAATTGCAAAGAAGTAGAGACCATGAACACATATTATTCCAAAGGCACAGAGACCATGAAGAGCATGAATTTTTTTTTTTTTATCTAGAGTCTATGCTCTGATACCATGTTAACAGAGACCAAAGAGTTGCAGAGAATTATGTATATTTCTTGAATAACTCACATGTATAGACATCTATATATATACATGAGAATTGCATAATTAAATAGGACTACTAAACTGATAATTTTATGCTAAGCAAATATCCTATAATTAATAGGACTTTTGTGTGAATATCCAATAATCACGCTAACAATACTAAACATGTTTGGTTAAAAATAAATTTTAACTTCGATCAAAACTATACTTTATCACAAGTTTAGTTTTACTTATTTTTCATTGTAAGTTATTTCTGAAAAAAAAATCTTAAATCGTAACTTAATCTAGAAAGTTAATTAGCAACCTAAATCTTCGAAATTTGTGATACAAAAATTTCAAAACTTTTTTTTTCCAAACAAGTGGACTTAATCATCGGAAGTGGAAATTGACAAAACCATTCAAGTGTTAACATATGACATGTGGGGTATACTTTGTTTTAAATATATATGATATTTCAATATGTTCCACTAGTTTTAAAATATATATTCATAATTAATTAAAAAAATTAATAAATCAGTAAAATTAATTTTGATTAAAAAAATAATTATTATCAGCAACAAAAATTAGCAACGGAATTTCCATTGAGTAACAAAGCTCAACAAAAAAATATTCGTTGCTGAGTAATAAACAACAACGATATTTACCAACGGAAATTCTGTTGCTAAGTGTTTTCTTCTACAACAGATAATCCATTGCAGATAAATTAGCAACCAAAAATTTGCATTGGATAGGTTTCGATGCAAATTCCATTGCTAATATTTGTTAGTGATGGATTCCTTTGTAAACAACAACGGATTAATCTATTGTTAATAACCCCCTGTTTTTCTCTTCTTTTTGCCAATTCATTGAAATCTTGTTGGAATTCAATTGAGAATATACCTAGATTTTTTAGCTTGATGTAAAGTTAACTTTCCTTCTTGGAGAATTAAGTGAAGATATATATGTGGAACAACCAATGGGGTATGTGCAGAAAGGGAATGAGCATAGAGTGTATTAACTGCAAAAGGCTCTATACGGACTAAAATGATCTCCTCGAGCTTGGGTTTAGTAAAGTTGAAGCACACTTTATAAGTGAAGGGTTTTAAAGGTGCCACAGTGAACAAACAATGTTCGTTAAAACTAACAGTAGAAGTATGATTCTTATTGTGAGTAGTTATGTGGATGACTAATGAAGTTATGATGAGTAATTTTAAAGAGTCTATGTTAAAGGAACTTGACATATCTGATATGGGGGGTATGAGGTTTTTTCTTAGCATAGAAGTTCTGCAAAATGCTAATGGTATATATATATATATATAAAAGAAAATATGCATTGGATGTTTTAAACCATTTTGGAATGGAGGATAACAATGTTGTGTGTAATCCCATTGTACCAGGTTCAATGATGGAGGAGTAAAATTTGACGAAACATATTTTAAGCAAATAGTTGGAAGTCTCAAGTATCTCACCACCACAAGTCCTGATATAATGTTCATTGTGCGATTAATTAGTCATTACATATCTAATCCTATAGAGCTACATTTGCAAGCAGCCAAATGAACTCTCAGGTACTTGAAAGGAATGGTGAACTATGGGATATTTTTACAAAAAGGGTGAAGTTGAAGAACATCTCGCATACACTAACAATGATTATGCCAGAGATGTTGAGGATAGGAAAAGCACATCTTGACATGTTCTTTTTTATGAACTCATGAGTTGTTTCATGATCTTCAAGGAAGCAACAATTGGTCATATTATCAACCACTAGGGACTGAATTTGTGGAAGTTGCAAACTATGCTTGTTAGGTTGTATGGATGAGGAGAATGCTAGAGAACATAGGGCATAAACACGAAGGAAGCACTACAATTATGAGTGATAGTAGTTCAACCATTAAAAATCTATAAAGATCCTGTCATGCATGGCAGAAGCAACCAAATAATGTGTTGTTCCATTTTCTTCTAGATTTGGTTAAAGATTGTCTTATAAGTTGGTTTGTTGTTGCACAAATGATCAAATAGCTTATGTGATGACTAAGCCATTGACGTTGGCTCATTTTCTCCTATTAAGGCAAATGCTAGGAATAGTTGAAGTATAGATAAACTAAATACTTGAAAACTGCAAATGCATGTAATTATGCTACAAGTCTCCTTTTATTTAGTAGACTAGCCAGAGATAATGGCTGGAAATGTTAATCCTGACCGCCGAAAAGGATCAGGTTTTCAAGACGCTCTACAAAATATCTAAAGCCTTGTCCGATGACCAACATTTCTCGTATGAAAAGTGGATATAAAAAAAGGGGAACAAAAGGCCACTTATTCATGCTTATTCAGCACCACCGAAGTGCAGTATCGTATTAATGCAAGTGTAAATACTACTTTCAAATCCATATAGCTCCTGCCTTCATGAGCAAAGGGCCAAGCTCATTCCTGACTTGTAGGCTCATGACTTGCTTATCACCACCTACAAACTCTTGGGCTATGAAAACAGCTGGTACACTTGGCTAACATCCTAGCTGCTGCACTAATGCCTTTTCAATTTGCTTCCCGTTTGGAATTTTATCCAGCTCATAAACCGTAGGATTTGCCCCAAAGCTTGATATAAGAGTTTTAATGGAGTGGCTCATGCAGCAAGTGCTCCTGCTAAAAATCACCATTGGCCTGTCCGCAACCAACCTTCTCACGATATCCATGTCTACGAAGAATTAGTAGAAGTTAAGTTGGCAAATGGGAATGTTATGTCTTGAGAAGTTATAGGGTTTGCTCTGAGGAACTTGACATTCTTGGATGGTCTATTTATACTATCCATATGGAGTGGTAGCTTGCATTCTCAGTTGCTTTCCTTGATAAAATATCAGCTGAAAGGGAATAAAATGTTAAGATCTGTAATCAATTTGATTCCCGATGTACTCTCGATGATTACTCGATGTTAACCTGTCGAATAAGACATTTCCATCATGAACATTAATTAACATGCAAAATGTGACGATGAAACTTAGAGATTCCCAAGTCACTTTAACTGTACGCATAACTTTTCATATAAGCCAGTATCTCCTCTTAATTACTAGTCTGTGTGACCCTTTTCGATTTTCATTTCAACGCTTGTGCCAAAACCGGATTTGAGTCAATGTTTTGAACATTAGGTTTAACTAAAAGTGACATATCGACAACCTTCAGTTTCGAACACCTGGTTATGTAACATCTTGTCATCCGTTACAGATATTTTAGTGTAATCTTCAAACTTTCGAAACCATTTCTTGGCATTTTGTTATTTCATTCTGGAAAAGGCATAATTAATTAGCGCCAATACCTTTGAATTATTTTGAATATGAACATATGCTGAGGCGGAGAAGAAACTTGAGTTACCGAAGTGGCGGTCCTTTTTCCTTTTCAATGTTTAAGATTCGCAAAAATGTTCAATGCAAGGAAAACCGAAAGCTGACAGATGGGCAACGAAAAGCAGTAATTTGGAAAGACAAGATGCTTGTCAAAAAGCAATCTCTCCTCTAATCAGCACGGAAATCTCAAAAACCACGTAAGGGCCGTACAAGAAGGAGATGGTTTCTTGAAGATCCACTACAGGAACACATCATCTACTTTTACAAATAATTAACAGGCTAGGTGATCTTTATGGTATCTTTGTTTACTAGACTTTAGATTTAAGCATGCATGCAAATAGTGTGCCGATTACAGAACTAGGATTCTTTAGCGAAAGCAAATTTATTATGGTGATATTCCTCGAGAATTAGCATCATATTTTTGACACATGTCCTTTCTTCTTTATCATCTGAGACTTTTGAAATTCTGTATATTGCATGCAAAAATTACTGGTATAAGTTATGGCCACGTCCTTCCGTCTAGATGAGCAGGAATATAATCCGGCTAATGATAAAACGAAGGGCCCGGTTTCGATACTCTCACTTTATTAGTACATTTTTTGACGAATGAAATTAAACTTATCTTCACTTTATCAGTATTGTGTTCCGCATGCGTCGAAACCTAACTTCTGGATACGTAGAGCCTAAAGCTGAAATGCTATCGAGGTCAGTTCCTCGCATCACATATTGTACTGAAAGAAGCCTGTAGATATCTCCTATATATCGATCGCTCCCTCTTCATGTTTTAGATCCAAAACAGGTCATGCATATCTTTCTTTTTTAAAATCTACTGAAAATCCTTAAAACCTTCTTCAATAATACTGAAAATCCTTAAAACCTTCTTCAATAATACTGTATAATCTTTTTCGAGATACAAGTACAAGATATGAATGGAATGGAATTGACAGCACTTGATAAGATCACTCATCTTTGCTAAAAAATGATTCGATAAATTGAAGTTCAAGTTGATCTTTGAGTCGATCGTGTCATAGAATTCTCTTGCAAGCTAGATAGTGTGATATATTGGGCATCTATGAGCCTGAATGGATTCCCTATATATTCCATGTTTTCTTGTCTTTATGCATGATGTGAACATTCACGGGATTTGGCATGCTGCACATTTTACACAAGTTGTGATCATGCATATGAGGAAATATACCATACGTGGGGAATTAATTACGTTGTGTTTGCCATGAATTTTGATTTAAGTATGTTTTTAAATTTTGATTAAAAACATACTTGTTAACAGAGATCAAAGAGGTGTGGAGAATTATGTATATTTTTCTTGAATAACTCACTTGTACAGAGATCTATATATATACATGAGAATTACATAATTAAATAGGACTACTGGACTGCTAATTTTATGCTAAACAATTGTAAAGATTAACAAATGTGTGAAGTATTTTCACAGAGGATAAAGGAATTGAACAGAGAAGAAGAAATAATGTCTTGGAGGGAAAAATGAAAAATTCAAAATGTTTGTTATTGTTGTTTTTCAGCTTTAGTCCATACAGTATGCATGTCTCTTATTTATACCCAAGAGACATGCCTTGCGTATGCATACTCACATGTATGCATACGGTATACTATATCTTATCACAAATCTCCTAGAATTAATAGGACTCTTGTGTGAATATCCAGTATTCACACTAACACCTTCCCTCAAACTCAAGGTGGTATAGTAGATGCCATCTTTAGTTTGCTTAAGAGATTCTAGAAACGTCCTAGAAGAAGTGTTTTGGTGAATACATTAGTTGTTTGTTGTTCAAAGGAGACAAAAACCAATCTTATGGTGCCATGAGAAACATGGTGTCGTATAAAGTGACATTCAATCTCGATATGTTTTGTATGGTCATGGAAGACATCATTATGAGAGATCTGAATAGCACTTATTATCACAATGAAGCATAGTTGCAGAAGAATATGGAACACCCATGTTAGTTAATAACCACTGTAACCAAATTAATTCAGAGGAAGCATCTACAATAGCGCGATATTCAGATTCGGTACTAGAGCGAGCAACAACAGTTTGCTTTTTGCTATGCCAAGAGATAAGAGAGTCACCCAGGAAGAAACAATATCCAATTGTAGACCGACGATCAATTGGATCTCTACCCCAATCAGCATCATAGTAACTAAACCTTGTTGTTATATTTTATATTGGAATCTTTAACTCAATCTAGAAAGTTAATTAGTGAACTAAATCTTCATATTTGTCATACAAAATCTTCAAAACATTTTTTTTTCTAAACAAGTGGACTTAATCATCGAAAGTGAAAATTGACAAAACCATTCAAGTGTTAACATATAAGATGTGGAGTGGGTGAGTTTGTTATTCATGTGATCATATCACGTTTGAATTTGAGGAAAAACTATCTGAAGAAAGAAAAATTCTACTAATATCATGTTCATGTATTTTTCCATTAAAAAAAGAAAATTGAGATTGAATTTTGATAGGCAAAACTATCCAAAAGAATCCTAACCACACTGTTTACTCTCATTGACAATACGATGTATAAAATAACCCAAAAAACATAATTACAAAAAAAAAATTCAAAAAATAGAAAAATAAAAAAGAATATTTTTGAAATATTTATGTTGTTTTAATATTTTCAGCATATCTTAAAAGGATTAAAAAATTTCAATGTTTTGTGAACATGTTTGACTCTTAATATGTTACTCTATTCCAAGAAGAATATAAAATCATATAACAAAACAAATTATCTAGATAAAGAGACAAGGGACCCAAAACAAGTATGTTTACCTATAAATAAGTGTCCACACATATAGAAGAATAGGGTGGGGGAGATATTTTGAGAACAAAATGTTAAGGGGACCAAAATTATTTTACACTCTCTCCAGCACATATACAGCAGAGCTGATAAAAAAAAAAAAAAAAAGAGCACCCCTCACTCACTACAACTAAAAAATATTTGGATGCAAGGACCAAAATCAAAGAGGAAGAAAAACATAGGACCAAAGAAAAATATATTTTACTATATGCACATGTGTCCACATATGTAAAAAAATTGGAGTTTTAATTATTTAAGGGAAAAATAATAACAACCTTTTCCTTTCATAAGAAAAAAACTAAAAAAACCCTATCTCTTTCTCTTTTCCAACCGCCAACTTTTTCCCCTTCTCCCATTCCCCTCCTTTACCTCCTCCACTAGCCTATCAATCGTTGTTGTTACCCAATTTTGACCCCCTGTTAAAGTATTTTTGGAGAAAACCAAAAAAAAACAATAAAATATGGGAAGAAAATGTTTTGATGTAAGGGCATGTTTGTTTCTGATTCTACTTTCAGGAAACCCTTTCAAACTTTCTGTGTTTGTTTGCTAGGAGTTACTTGAAGAAACACTTTTCGGTCGAAAAGAAAAAAAATTTGACTTGGTTTTTAGGAAAGTGTTTTGGCAGGAAAATTTAGGAAAACACTTTAGGAAGTTGTGAAAAATTTAGAAATATCATTATTTCAGTGATTATATAAATTTGATCCTCAAACTTTTGATTCTTATATATAATTTGTTTTGAATATTTATTTTTCCAATTCCATCTCTTAAAAATTTAATTTTATATTAATTTTGGTTCTTATTTTTATAATTGCTATTTGCTTTTTTCTTATTATTTTTATTGAAATTTTTATCTATCAATTTGATTATATTTTTTTCTTGTTGCTTATTTTATTTGAAATAATTTATGAAATGTTAATTATTATTATTTTAATTTATTCACCTTTCTTTTTCTTGTTTTTAGATTTGATCCTCTATTATTTTGATTATTATTTATTTTATTTGGAATAATTTATGAAATTATATTTTTCAATTTCATTCAACTAACTTTTTAATTTAGTAAGTTTTATTCTCATTATTTTAATAAACTTGAAAAAAATTAATTTATTAATAAATTATTTTCAGTTCATTTTCCATAACACAAACAAACCACCAAGTGTTTTTGCAATTCATTTTTAAATAACGGCTGTAAACATTGAATTGCTTTCAGGAATTGTTTCGGTCGCTTCGAAAGGAAGCCAGCTTTCAGAACGGCAGCAGGTCGTAGTTACATCCTTTTCAGTATTTTTAAGCATTGTCTCAAAAGTTTTTTTAATGTTAATGTTTGTTCAATGCATGAAGCTTTTAACCCATCATTTTTAAAATCTTAGATTTTTCACTTTGATTCGACATTGATATTTTGCTGCTTCGAAAAAAACAAAGAATACAAACAAATCAAAACCCCAAAAAAAATCTTGATGCAAGGACGAAAAAGACAGAAAACAAGGGACCAAAATAATTTATATTTTACTACATATACATGTGCCTACACATGTGTAAAGATGGGGAGAAAATAAAGGAAAAGATTTCACACATACTATCCCCCACAAGAACCCGAAACCTAAAAAACCCTCATCTTTTTCTTCTTTTTTTTACTATAGTAGTTGCATCCCCCTCTCTATCCATTTTTGTTCCCTTCTATTACCTCCCTCCGACAGTTGCACCTGCCCCTCACTAAAAGCCCCAGCCATCAGTTTGTTTTCCAGCCCTTCTCTCATATGTTCCACTAGCTACCCCACAACATTCGCCCACCTCATTGTCTCCTCCTCTCCTCTCAGCCTCCCTGCCATATCTGAGCTCCCGGCCAACCAACTTCCTCTCATCGGCCACCATTTCCTGTCAATAGTTCTTTCCATTTTGGTAGTAGAGGAGAGCCAACACTACTAGACAGCATCAGCTTTAACCGGCAACAGCCTCCTCCAGCTCTTCCTCTATGGCAATCACATCTACTCATCCCGATTGACACCGGCAGTCATGTTGCGATGTCGCAGCCACACAAATTAATTACCCTAACTTAAAAACACAACACATAATATAGTATAGAGCAAGCAAGGGGTCAATCCCTTGAGAAAGGTTCAAGTTAGATTTTTATGCTATATGATATGCAAATTGGGGTGATTAGAAGTTTTCTAGGCTAAAGCAAAGGAAAAATAAAATTATCATGTAAAAATTAAAGAAAACCAGAATTTATCAAGAAAATAAACCTTGGTCGCAAGTAAACATCCACCTATAAAAATCAGAGTTAATCATGGAAATGAAACATCAATTTATATTTTGAATATTTATATCTTCTTAACATTGGTTAGTTAACAGATTCGCCGTATAACTTACCCTAACCATCAAACAACCACAATGTCCACACTAGTAATTTAATTTAATGGCAGCCTTAAGAACTAGATAAGTTGATTAATCAAGTAAACATAATTGTTTGCAATCTTTGTTTGATTTAATTGAATGTTCTCCCTAAGGTCTTTACTTTCAAGAGTATAAATACTCTTTTGAAGGACAAAATATTCAAACTTGATAATATTATTGTTGGAGAGAGATTGTGTGAGAGAGATTATTGTGTTCTTTTGTTTTCTAATGAACTAAATTGACTTATCGAAAATTTACTAGTCTTATGGCACCTCCTATATACTTTCCGTTAACAAATTGGTATTTATTGGGTTGTGGTTTTTATTCCACTGGTGTCGTTGTCTTGCAACAAGTTTTTATTATATCATACTTTTTCTAAATCTATTTCAACTTTCCAACCTTCATTGTTAATCTTGTTGTGAATTGTATGAATGTGATCATCATAAGGTTCGCACCAGCATTTACCCATCTTACCTCTCACCGTATCAAGAAGAAGATTTATAACATATATATAAGTGACATATATATACAAAAAATACACCACACAATATCATTTGTTAGTCTTTTCAACCTGACGAGAGAGAGAAAAAAAACCCTTAGATAGGATTGTTGGTCCATAGCCCTATACAAACCAAAATGGACATCGAGTTATTCTATTAAAATCATTGGGCTTCAGCCTATTCCTTAGACTACATAACATTGATCAACATGGCTGGACCTTGACCTTTGGACTAGTCAAAAAATTATTTGATCGTTAGCTACAAGTCCAACCCCTATATTGGAAATAAGCTTCTAATTAACATAATTGGATAGTCCTATCATCTTGGCCAAAACAATTGCCTAGATGGATAGATATTTCAACTTTAGCTTAATGGTTAGGTGATTTAATGGCCAAAACAATTCATTTTATTATTCAAATTACGTAGTCTTTTGGTTGTTTTATTGGTTACGAAAACATTCTTAATGGAAAAGTAATCATTTGCCATGATTTCTCCTAAGGCATACAATTAAATAGTAGGTGTATTACCACTCCTCGCTAAGTAACAAAGAATGCTTATGACTCACACTTAAATGGGAAAAAGACTTTGGAACTTACTATATGAATCATACACGTGCCCCCATTTTTTCAAGTTTAGTTTCCAAATATCTCTTTTTGTCCACGATTATGGTGTCCGACATATTTGGCCGGATTATTTTTCATCAGTTTCATTCGAACACCCAGATCTCTCAACATCTGCAATAAATTGGACCAAACGTTTCAGCTACCTACAATGATGGATCCATGCTATATATTGTTTCTTTTTTTTTCTTTATTCATTCAAACTATAATATAAGTAGACAAAAACATTAAATTCATTGAATAAAAAACAATATTAGACAACACATTTAACCTGTTTTACCAAATTTAGGTAGGGCGCACATGATTGTGCTGTAATTTCTTTTTACTAAATCTATAGCGGACAACTTTTTAAAGTATCAAATGGAAGCACGTAGTCTATTTTGTCTAGATTTAGCCATTATAATGGCTGGAAAATCAAGGGTTAAGTATTATTCAACCAAAAACTCATTTCCCATCTATCGTTGGCCTAAAACATCTATAAAATATTTCAGGGGTCATGATAAATCAACCCATGGTCTTAAGACCCTAAAAACAGAAATCAACCCAAAATAAAATATCAACTTAAGTCTAAATCTGTCTTTTCATGAACTTTAAAGATAAAAAAAACATTTAATATGAACTCCTCTCATCAGATAAAATAATTTAACACAAATGTATTTGTTATGGCATTCTAAATCGGTGTTAACAACATGTTTCTGTCTCTATCGATGGAATCTTACAACCTCTCTTAACTAGGGACGAAAAATAACAAAAATAAACTCTTATAGCAAAATTAAATATTAAAAATATTGAGGTACCGTAATTGTATAATTTGCGTATTTTTTAAGTTCTTGGAACAAAGTGTATCTTTTGTGAAACTAATAGTTTCTCATCCATGTTTGACATCATTTTCATTTGGGTTCATCTTTTTGCAATTCCACCCTTTCATTAGAAATCAAAATTAATAGGTCTTTAATTAGGATTAAATCGCCAAAACAAAAAGTTTAAGAGCGGAACAAAGTGTATCTTTTGTGAAACTAATAGTTTCTCATTCATGTTTTAACATCTTTTTCATTTGGGTTCATCTTTTTGCAATTCCACCCTTTCATTAGAAATCAAAATTAATAGGTCTTTAATTAGGATTAAATCGCCAAAACAAAAAGTTTAAGAGCCAAATTGAGAAAATAAAAAATTGTGCACGCTCTATCTACAATAACAAAATTTATGAGAGGGATAAACCACTAATGCACTTCTAAATAGTAAAAAAAAACCATGGATTATACTTGATTTTACACCAATAATTATTTAATCCATGTACTATAAAAACTAATTGTACTTTAAATTGACCAACATATTTTACCATCCTCAATGAAGTTGCTTTTATTCTTAAAATAGTATATACATATATTATATAAATTAAGAATCCATCTTAATCAAACAGTAAGGAAACACAAAACTCCTCATCCGGGTAAGAGGACAATCAAGGAAAATGCATGCTCTCGTTTGTATTATAGTATTATGAAGTACACTTGCATCAATGGGAGCACTGCTTCTGGTTCTTAATGATCTCTGAAAACTTAAAGTGGTGACTCAATGAAAAATTATATTTCTAGATCAATTCGTATATAACAAAAGAATTAAAATAGAAAAGATCTCAAGTGGGTGGGTGGGGAACAGCATAAATAGAAAATATTGGATACGATCCAGTATGACGCTTGTGCAGGATCATCACCTGCATAAAAAGCTACTGAAACTGGCCGACATAGGCATGCCTGCATGCAGAACAAAGAATATTGCATATCTGTAAGACATTGATATCTCGAACGATTCCTGCATGTAAATGATCAGGAAGAACAAGCAAGAAGATGCACTTATACACAATATTCGATCTGTGATATCCGGCAGAAGCCAAGTAGCTACAGCTAGTGTTCTCAGCTACTTTTTTCAACTATCTTTGTAAGGGAAGATTTTCTCCACTTGTTTGTTCGACAGGGAAGTGTCGAATGTAAGCCTGAACCTTTTTCAGTTGATGGAATAAGAAAAGAGGTGTTTTGAAGAGAGGATATGCACAAAGGAGATTAAGTGCTTGTTTGGGAGTGTGATTGTAGATGTTTTTGAAAATGTTTTTCCTTCAAGAATACATCAAAATAATATTTTTTTTATTTTTAAAAAATTATTTTTGACATCAGCTCATGAAAATGATTTACAAACATCAAAAAAAATTTAATTTAAAGTAAAAGATAAAAAGTTTCATTGCCAACATTTTTTTTAACACCATCATGTCCTGGCTAACAAGTTCCATGATGAATTCTGAATGTATAGCTAGTGTAAATTTATGTATTTCGATTCTTTGTTGCGTTTTTTTTTTAATTTGCAGGTAGTATTTATATTTTATTTTCCTTCGTTTCGTTTCTTGAATTTTGCATATATACCATAATATGGTGAGGGACCGATACAAGAAAGTGAGAATGGATTGAATAAACCCTATCTTCCTCCACATCAGCCAGCAGAAGCAATGACAAGTGACCAAAATGTGGCATCCAATCACAACAAGAACAAGTTTAACTTGATCCAACTTGAAGAACTACGTCACGTACTGGGTATGTAATCTTTTTTTTTTCGATAAGAGAAAACCAAATCTGAGTTTAGTGGTGATCAGGCAAGACAAATATACAGAGACAAAGTAATTTAAGTATTTGCAGACAAGATGAACATGAGATTCAGAGCATTCATGCCTTCGACTTTTCTCATACATGTTAAGGAACCATCTCACCTAAAAGCTTAAGCTTATAGGTGAGGCCCCAGAATATGATTTATATTATTCTTTAACATACACCCGTCAAGTGAAAGCCCTTTCGACTTGAAACTTGCACAAACCCACACTACCTTGTGCTTGATTTTTATCAAGTAGAATGGAGGGTGTTGAGATTCGAACTCGTGACCGGTGGGTCAACAAGGCTCTGATATCATGTTAAGGAACCATATCACCTAAAAGCTTAAGCTTATAGGTGAGCCCCAGAATATAATTTATATTATTCTTTAACAATACATATTATAGCATTAAAAGTCTTCATTGTCGGTGAGATATGAAAAAACAAAAATTCTTGGTCATCCTTAAAATGATAAATCATCTTAGTATCATTAATTACCATAGTATTTTATAGTTTTGATGCTACTGAGGCCTAAAGTATGTTTTGTAGATATGAACTAGGATTTAGGTTTATAGGATTTAGAATTTGTAAGAAATTTAATAATATTAGAACTCCACAGCTTTAAATAAAAGTTTAGTTAAAAGAGGAATTCTAATTAATGTATAAATCCTGGATGAATAAGGATTTATGATAGACTAGTTTATTAGAATCTTCATTTAATTAGAATATTAGCTTCTTAGGATTTTCTTTAAATAGTTTAATTTCTTGATTGTCTACGATTTGAGACCTGTAAATAGGCTTGCGATTAGAGACATAATATATAGGCATAGAGAGATATAGAGAATAACTAAAAAGATATATATTTTGAGAGAACACTTGATAAAAAAAAAGCATTATTATTCTTCTTGTTCTTTAACTTTGTTTTCATCTTTGTTCTTATAAATTAGCTACCCCACTCTATCTTTCTCTTTCAACAAGTGGTATCAAAACTTATGTTTGATTATTTAACATGATCAATTTAAAATTTCTAGTTCAATGTCCTAGGTTGAAAACAAAAAACTATGAAATGTGATCTATTCGAGTAAAGGCTTGGCTAGGCTTTCCAAGATCTATGGGAGATGGTTGCAAAAGGATTTGATGAGCATTTAGATAGAGCAATGTTTACTTCATCCGAAAGGGAGGTCATGCAAAGGGCATTAAGGGAGGGTTAACAAACACTCAAAATCATCCACCAATATCTGAATACTGTTACTTTTGAGATACAAGTCAATTCAAACACCTTCCAAAGCAAGCATGAGAAATTTTGCAAGAATGAAATCAAGGATATGATAGTGTGTGAAATGTATATCTACAAAAACAATATGGTGACTTTGAAAGAAGATTATATGCTCATTGTAAGAGAAATTCCATTAAATGATAGCTGCAATAGATGAGTTATAGAATATGAAAGTTATTTCAATACTACGTCTCATGGAAAAATTATAAGCTTATGAAAAAATAAGTCAATGAGATTTAAGAAGATATGGGTGTACAGGCACTTTTTTCAAAAACAAATATGGTTATGCATATTCCCAAAGGGGTAAAGGACATGAACAAAGCAAAGGACAAGGCGGCCTCAATAGGTTAACATGTTGACAGAATAAAAAGAACTAGTCGACTAGTTCAACTAATACTAGCAATCCAAAATCTAGGTTTGATAAATCAAAAGTTAAATGTTATAATTGTCAAAAGACAAGCCATTATGCTAAGGATTGATGAGTCCAACCAAATGCAAATCTTATATTGGAAAAAGAGAAATAAGTCACCCTACTATTAGTGCATAATAAAAGAACGTGAGACAAAAAGAACATTTGATATCTATACAATGGAGCTAGCAACCACATATGTGGAGATAAAGACAAGTTCATAGAGCTTAATGAATCAATTAATGGTAATGTCACATTTGTGAAACATTCAAAATTTGTTATGAAAGGAAAAGAAAGAGCATGAGATTAGAGGATAAATGACAATGAGATATATGACTTCCTATTACTTCTTTTCTGAAGAGAATGAAGGATAAAAAGATCATCAAGAACCTATATTCACATCTTCACAAACACTAATTAGCTCAACTTCTCATTTTCCTTCTTCATCTTTTGATGGAAGCTTAAGTAGCGACACACTACCAAGAAAGATAAGAAGCCTTAATGACTTGTAGAAGATAACTAATTTTATTGATGATGATGTATCACTATATTGTCACCATGCTACAAGTGATCCTATAGTGATTGAATAAGTAATAAATATGAAAAATGGAGAATATTTATGGATGATGAGATTGCATCAATTGAGAAGAATGATACCTGAAAAGTGGTTCCTAAACCAAGTGGAAAGAAGTCAATAGGTGTCAAGTGGATGTACAAAGAGAAAGAAGAATGCAAGGGGGAGATGGAGAGGTACAAAGCAAGGTTAGTGACAAAAGGTTGTCAAAAGCATGGAATTGACTATGATGAAGTTTATGCTTCAATTGATAACATTAAAAGTAAGCTACAAGAAATTAAAGACATGCAAGCCCGAAAGTAAATCTCACTTGGAAAAGTTATAAATTTGGTTGAAGGTTTAGAAACATATACATGGTTTGAAAAAATGCAATTGATGTCCATCGTTGTGGTGAAACTACCTTTGTTAGTTTTTTGATAATGATAGAATATGAACGACAACAACGTTATTGAGGGAGGGCATATTGAAAAGAAGAAAAGGATGGAAGAATGTTGACAATTGATATTGAAGAGGAGTGTTGAAGTTCAATATCAACTAGGATTTAGAGTTTATAAGAATTTTAATATTGTTAAAATTCCACAACTTTAAATAAAACTCTTGTTAAAAAAAAACCCTAGTTAATGTAGGAATTCTTGATGAATAAAAACTTTTAATAGACAAAATCATTAGAATCATTATTTAGATAGAATGTTAGATTCCTATATAGAATAGGATTTCTTGTAAGTAGTTTAATTCCTTGATTGTCTAGGACTTGAGGCATATATGTATCTTTTGAAGAGAACACTTGATAACAATATCATTCCTTTCATTTTTCTTTTTGTTTTTTTAATTTTATTCTTGTGTTTGTTCTTATAAATTAACTAGCACGCTCTATCATTATCTTCCAACATGCTCTGCTAATTGTTAAATGTATTGTTTATATTCCAACACTGTTTAGTTTTACGGACAATCTATCCAGGAGATTTGAATTACAGTTATAGATGAATGATACAATTTGTTTATGACACAAACGGCCGGTCGACATCAAACAAAGTCATAGGTTGCAATAATTTTTCTTATCCAAACAAATATCTAAGGATCTTTCTCTTTTTATATCCTCTATTTTGTTTTTCCTTTTTGGATTATGGATTAAACAATGCAATCCACCAATCTCACCTGCCCTTATAAATAAGACCCGATGAGTCTCAAAGTCCACCAAAGCTAATCCTCAGTAACTACTAGCTAGCTACAAGCTTTCTTCACTCATCAGCTAATTGCTTCCCTGCAGTTTTTTTTTTTTTTTCAAAACCTCTCTTCACTTTGTGTTTCTTCCAAGAAAATCCTAGCTACTAGCAATTAGCAAGCTATTTATAGCAAAAGAATTACTTCATTTCTTAGCAGCACCAGAAAAAGGTTTCAGAAATGGATAAAGTTAGAGATTTGGCATCAAAAAACGCTGCAGTGATCTTCACCAAGAGCTCATGCTGCATGTGCCATAGTATCAAGACACTTTTTTATGAACTCGGAGCGAGCCCTGCAATTCATGAGCTCGACCGTGTAGCCAATGGGAGGGAAATGGAGTGGGCTTTACGTGCGGTAGGGTGCAATCCCACCGTCCCAGCTGTCTTCATAGGTGGAAAATGGGTAGGATCAGCAAAAGATGTGCTATCCCTGCACCTTGATGGATCTTTGAAACAAATGCTCATGGAAGCAAAAGCAATCTGGTTCTAGCTTTTGTACGTACCTCTCAAATAAGCCACATATAGCAAGGGCTTTTCTCCATTTAATTTCTTGAGCTCCCTGACTACATTGTGTGCGAAATGTAATATTATTCACCAAGTGGATAATTGTTTATCTATAAAATGGTGGTCATGCAAGCATTTAGTTAGATCACATACCATGATCATCTGTTAGAATTCTGAAAATCTCACCTCAGAATATCTGGCAGAACTGCCCTATGCAAACTAAATTACAATATAAAGTTCATATATACCCATAACGCATCACATTTTCACTGAAACTTCTAAGCAATGTTCGGGAGAGTTGCCTCTGCGCAACTGTACAACCCGATGGGAAATATTTGTGGATAAAATGGTGTCGTTTCCTCGAAAGTAATTTTAGGGTTTATTATAACCTTAAACGTGGTTTTGTTACCCCTAGAATTTGGGATCCAGACCTTTTAATTAGTTTATATTATACATGGATTACCTTTGACGAGGGAAAGACAAAAAGGTGATGCTCGAACCTTTATGCCTCCCATGTATTCCTTCATATCCGAAAAGCAAAAAACTTTCTAACCTAACTTTTATGCTGAATAATATTTGTACAGGATGATCTGGAAATTTACACTGGGAACAATTTATGAGCTGGGAAAATCTGAACGCCTCCATGTCAGCATGTGTGTGTACAGCTCGGCTGATCATATGCCAAGCAGGGCAGTATTTCTGACCATGATGGGAATCACAGTGAGAGAAAAGTAGTATTCCATTTTAATCAAGAAGAGCTGAAATTGTGCTACGCACGTGCGGACGTTGCTGACATGCTCATCCACACTTGCGAGAGCTTGCACAGGTTGGAATGTAGCAGGACTCCATGGAATAGAGTCTCACGTGGTCGTGGGCTCGAAGGAATCATGCAAGTTGGTGGGCGCAGCACAAAGAATCGCAGCCACCGAAAGCCTCCTCGTTCCCAATCTTTCAACAAAAGGATTCAAAGTAGGTGATTGAGGGAATCTTGTAAATTAACGAGCTTCTTAGTATTTTCCAACTTTTGTGTGTCTTTATAGAGGGTATATAATTGTGTCCATAAAATCTGCAAAAGTTGAACAAATTAATGGTCAATAGCATGAACACGTTTGTTGTAATATTGTGTCCGTTTGTATATAATCTTTCTACACGTTTGTTGTAATTTTGAGCATTCAATACAGGTGAAACAGTATAATGTTCTACATAATTAAATAGATTATACAAACGATATAAATAACCTAATAAATATTTTTATGAACTTGTGAAACAGTCTATACTCGTTAAAAAAATCTAGTTGCATCAAGCAATCTTGGGATCTTAAAATGGTGATAGTAGGAGGTTTGATTGCTGAATCAGATTCAAATTTTTCTAGGTACGTAATTGTACAAGCAGTTTTTTTCTTAGAAAGCTACAATATTGTTCATCATACCATTGGATTTCATGAGATTAGATCTACAGAAAAAATTTGGATTTATTGGAATTTTTAGAAAACAAGAACAAATAATTTTCTAGTAGAGATATATAGAGTTTGGTGATGTATTTAAAAGTTTTGTATATCTCTTGAAATGACAGGTAACATAGTTTATTTTTCAGAAAATAGCAGTAGTACTGGATGTGTAAATTGTCAATATCGTAAGTACTTGAACGATATATACCGGTGCAGAAAAATTTGGTCGTCAACTTGTTCAGCTCATGGAGGCAAAGTATCTCTGACAGTAACTTTCACCCATTTGGGAATCCAACCAAAGCTCCTCCACTTTTGAATGCTCTTGTTCAAACAGGACTCGATCCCCTCTAAGCTGCATGTCCCTATATATAGTCTAGCATGAAAGCATAAGTTCAAACAACCTTCATCGATCTTTAATTGAAACCCTTTCTCTCCTGCCTGCTCCCACCCTAAAACCACCATCGGGACCAATTCTATTTGAATTTGGTCCGGTGGTTTTTAGGATCTGAGTAAACCCTAGAGATAGCCAAGGACTTGTTAGCGAACATACTCGTGCACAAACTAAGAAGGCTTAATTAATCAGGAGCAGCAAATACATGGAAAAGGTGATGGGATTGGCCTCTGAGAAGGGGGTGGTGATATTCAGCAAGAGCTCGTGCTGCTTGTGTTATGCAGTCAAAATTCTATTCCGAGAAATCGGGGTGGACCCTCTGGTTCATGAGATTGACCAGGACCCGGAAGGCAGGGAAATGGAAACGGCTCTCGCAAGGCTGGGGTGCAACGACGCGCCTGTGCCGGCTGTTTTTATCGGTGGAAAGCTGATGGGTTCCACCAATGAAGTCATGTCCCTCCACCTCAGTGGCTCGCTCATTCCGATGCTCAAACCCTACCAGAACTGAACTTAATTTATCACCTCATTATGAAGATGGAAGAATAAAGATTGGCTTGGTTACTAGTCTAGCTAGCTAGTGTGTGTTCTACGCTTTATATAGCAGCAGTAAATGTACAAGTAGTTTGTGTGAAGTATTTCATAGCTCTGATTAGATCTTGTGTGATATGTTCCCTTATGTCAATGGAGTTGGCTTTAATTATATAAATGTTTTGCTTCATGCAGAACTTAAACATTGCACGATCTTGAATATTTCACCAACCCTTTTCTCCCATATCGGAAAGCACGACGAAAAATAACTTTTAATCAGTTCCAGAAAAGCATATATATATATTCCATGAAATCATTCAAGGCCATCAGCGTCATGATATATATATATGAACCAGATTTCTAGCAGAATGAAAGCCTTTTATATTATAAATTCCCTGCGGGAATCAAATCAAATTAGTCACGTATCTTTCCAGATCTATTACAATCCAGTGATCTCGAGCACCATTAACATTTTCAACACTTCCATCATGATATAAATATTCCAAGGGCATCCATCTAATATCAGAATCGGAGAGAACAATTCCTGAGGAAGGTCAGGCAAAGAAAGAAATAGCAGAATTATACATACATATATATATATATATATATATATATATATATATAAGTTACTCTAATTAGCCATCTCCAACTTTTGAACTGCCTATCGCATTTTTCCATGTGCAAAAAGTTTAAAAAGGAAAATTCGTTTTCTTTTTTGAGCTGTCTTTGATTCGTCTACTTTTATCTAAGATAAAGAGGGATTACATTCCTTGCCTTGGCTCTTTTCAGCGGTGATAGTGTCCGAATGTCTAACTGGAAAAGGAAGCAAGATCAGAACAACATAAGTGCGCTACACATTGCAGCATTCTTATATAATTTTCCCATTGCCAAATATTTGACGTAGGAGATTTTTATGAAATTATTATTTATTTATTTATTTTAGTTTACGAATTCTGATGCTAGGTGAATTTTATTTTTATTTGTTAGGATTTCTTTTCCTTTTAGGGATTAGCGTACAGTTCTAGATCTAGAATAAATAGAGATATTTAATTTATTTTTTTATCTTTGGTATTTTGATATATTAATAAAAAAAAAAACTCGTTCTATTTTTCTCTCGTGAAAGATTATCTGCGGAGTGTTGGAATTCTCTAGCCTTTATTCAACTGCCAACATGGCTTTATACAGGAAAAATCAATTATCTGCCTCCTCTCTTTCTAGCTAGCTGTTATGCAACTAACTATAACAATTTCCATGCTATTGTTTAACATACTAGCAAGTAATCGTAACTAACCGTAATACTAACAGCTCAACATCCTTCCTTAAACTGAATTACAGCTTTAGTACTCAGTTTATATCAGTTACATTACGCATTCCTAGTTTATTTCTCAACTTCAGAAAATGTCTCTAGTTTGAGTGGTTTGGTCATAATGTCATATACTTGTTCTTGTGTTCTGCAATGCACCATTTTTGTAAGCTCTCGTAAGAAATGGAACCTAACATCAATGTGTTTACTTTTGCCATGTAGTCCTGGATTTCTTGAGAGTTTAATGGAAGAATTGTTATTTTAGTAGATGGTATTGCTCCTGATTTGAACATGACCAAGCTTTTTCAAGGATTCTTCTCATCCATACCCTCTTGGCAAGCACACGATGCAGCTACTATATACTTTGCTTCTATTGTAGATAAGGTCACTACAGTTGTTTCTTTGAAGACCAAGAGACAACTCTTGTTCCTAGCATGAACATATAACCAGAGGTACTTCTTCTATCATCAATGTCCCCTACATAGTTATTATCTGCAAATGCAATTACGCTTTCCTTTACCTCCCTTTTCATAACAAATGCCAAGATTTGTAGTGCCTTTCAAATATCATAGTATCCTTTTGGCACTTTTGTAGATGTAATTCATTAGGTTTTTCCATATATCTACTAATCAACCCCACAACATACAGAAGGTCTCATTTAATTCACTATTCCCATCTTTTGATATTTTGCATCCTGAAATCATTGGATTGTTCACAGGATTACATTGTTCCATGCCAAACCTTTTCAAGTACTTCGTGAGCATATTTGTGTTGACATATAAAGATAGCATTTGCATTTTTGTATCACCTTTATTCCTAGAAAATATTTCATCTTACCAAGGTTTGACATATCAAACTCCTTCTACATTGATTCTTTGAAGTTCTTGAACATTTCTTCATCATTTCCGATGAAGATGAGATCATCCACATAAAGACTAACAATCAATATCTTTCCTTGATAACCAATCTTGATAAACAATATATGCTCACAAAATCATTTTTCAAATCCTTCCTTAATGAAGTATGTTTCAATCCTATTGTACCAAGCTCGAGGGGCTTGCTTGAGGCCATACAATGCTTTCCTCAATCTGTAAACTATGTGTTCTTCCCCCTGCCTTTCATATCCTTGAGGTTGGTCCACAAAGATTGCCGTCATTTAGCTTCTCATGCAAGCATGAACTCTTTACATCCAGCTGGAAAATATACTATTTTTTTGTGAGATGCAAGGGCTAGGATTGTTCTAATTGTATCCCACTTAGCTACTGGTGCAAACAAGTCTTTATAATCAATCCCTTGCCTTTGAGAGTATCCCTTTGCTACAAGTCTAGCCTTATATCTATCCATATTTCCCTTTTCATTTAGTTTTGTTTTGAACACTTATTTTAATCCTATGGATTTTGCTCCATTAGGTAGGGTAGTCAGCTTCCATGTTTTGTTTTTCTAAATTGCTCTAATTTCCATATCCATTGCCTCTCTCCACTTTGAATTTTGTATATGTTTCTTCAAAGGTAACTGGATCTTCTACTGAGATGAACATTGTTAGATCGTGTCCTTCCTCTTTCATCAAGCAATTCCTGACTAGTAACATAATCTCGTAATCAAATTGGTTGTCTTCTAATTCTCCCTATGTTCGGACTTAGTAGTGCGATTTTAGTCATATACTTGTTCCATCAGTTTGCATATCCTTTTGATCTTGTTCCATCATTTAGTGATGACTATTTTCTAGTCTTGTTTCTTCCTTATCAATAACATCATTTCCATTGGTGTCTTTCCCACTCAAGGACATCATGTTAGCCTTCATCTGCATTTTTGTCCTAATTTCCATTTTTCATTTTCAATACATACTATATCCCTACTAGTTGTTATTCTTTTACTGAAAGGATCATAGAGTTTATAGGCTTTAAATTCTTCATTAGTTTCTAACAAAACACATTTAAAACTCTTATTATCAAGCTTCTTTTTTTTGTACTGTCAGGAAGATGTACATGAACTATACACCTAAATACATGAAAATAATCTACACAAGGCTTCATGTCACCCCATGCCTCTTCAGGAGTGACATCTTTAATAGCTCAAAGTGGAACTCCTATTCAGCACATCGATTGCCCAAGTGAAATGCTTCTAGCATGAACTCCTGTGGTATTTCCTTTTTTGATAGCATGTCTCTCACCATATTCATTATGGTCTGATTCCTCCTAGTGGCAACCCATTTTGTTGGGGTGTATAAGGTGCAGTGAGTTGTCGTTTTGATTTCTTGTGTATTACATAAATCATTAAACTCAAAGTGAAGTAAATTCTCCCCCTCGATCAACTCTTAAGCATCCAATCATCTCACCACTCTCCTTTTTCATAAAACAATTTATATGTCTTAAATCTAGATAATGCCTCAGATTTTTGTGTCAAGAAGTATGCCCATGTCTTTCCTATTGTAATCATTAATGAAGGTGATAGCATACATTTTTCCACTGTTTGATTCTGGTGAGATAGGGTCGATAGATGTATGCATGCACCAGTTGAAGCTTCTTGGTGCGCTCTACATACCTTTCTTTGGCATAGTGTCTCAATGTTGTTTTCCAATCATGTAATCCCTCATATACTTCAAATTTCAATATTGATCATTGGTAGTCCTATATTATTGTAAAACAAAGTTCTTAATCCCTTTAAGACTTCGGTGTTCATACCTACGGTGCCATAAAGGATGTGATGTCTTTGCATGTGGCTTGAAAGCAGTTTTAGGTTAGATTGATGACCTTGGCAAGAATTACAAACATCTTGTTGGGTTGACATTTGTGATTGTATGATCAATCCCCTTTTTGGATGGTAGACCCTACGCATACCATGTTGAGTAAGAACAACTAGATTCTTTTCTTAAAGGTGCCCAATGTTTATGAGATTATTTCTTAACTCATGTATGAAATACACTTCTATGATTGTCTGAGTTAATCCCCCTATGACCAGCTTGACATTTCCTTTTCTCATAGCCATCATACTTGAATTATCCCCAAGCTTTACTAATTGCCTGAATTTACTGTCAAAATCAAAGAATCATTCCTTATTACCATACATGTGGTTACTGCAACCTAAATCAAGAAACCATGCAATTTCATTTCTTGATTGTCTCATTTCTTCATATGCCATTAGTAATATTTCTTCTTTCTCATTGAATTTTGTATAATTCACATTCTTTTCTTTATTAGGGCATTCATATTGAAAATGTCTTAATCTTTGGCAATTATAGCAATGACTTTGTGCTTTATTGTGAGATTGCCTACTTCTACCTCTTCCTCTACTATCTCCACGAGCAATTCCTCTTCCTTCATATCTATGCTCATATCTTCCTCAAATTCTTTATGAATTGATGATATTTAAGAGTATATTCCTATTCCTTTTGTCCTTGTTTTGTTCATGCACTAACAGACTGCTTTGAAAGTTCATTTATGGTCATAACTGAAAGATCATTTGATTCTTCTATAGAGCACACAACATAATTAAATTTGGAAGTCATTGATCTCATAATCTTCTCAACAATTGTAGTATGTGTCATTCTTTCTCCATTCACCTTCATCTTATTAGCAATGATTAGAGTTCTGGTAAAATATCCATCCATTGTTTCTCTTTCTTTCATGCCAAGAAGCTCGAATTCTCTCCTTTAGAGCCTGCAAATGGGCCCATTTCACCTTAATGGAACCTTGATATTTCATCTTTATCTTCATGCTTTCATCTTCATTGAATCCCAAATAGCCTTTGCGGTCTCATTAATAAGTATGGTTTTAATGATTGTCCTTCAATTGCCTCTTCTCCTTCTCTAATTGCAAAAGTCCCATTTTCTATCAAGCCCCGATATTCCTTTGATCTAAGAAATATTTTCGATGAACATAGACCAATGATCATAGTGTTCATCGAATCGTAGTATTATTTGCTGCACAAAGCTACTATTTTCTATTGCCATGATTTCTTTGCTCTGGCATGTTATCTCCTTTTTTCTTTGTTTCTTTCAAAAAATTAAAGTTTCTTGAAGTCCTCTTAGTTTTTCTTTTTAGAGAGCTCTGATATCATGTTGGAATTCTTTAGTCTTTATTCAACTGTCAATATATACAGGTAAATCAAGAATTGATTTTTGCAAAATCAATTATCTGCTTCCTCTCTTTTTAGCTAATTGTTTCTGTAACTAATTATAACAATTTCATGTTATTGTTTAATAGACTAGCAACTAATCGTAACTAACCCTAACACTAACAACTCAACAGTCTACGATTTTTCTCGAGCCTTTTTCATTCAACCTTTACTAGTTTTCTTTCAATCCTAATTAATGTAGTTTATTTGTGCTTTATGTGCCTTGGTTGGTACTAAAACCTAATTGTCCTAGTGATTGATTTTTCAATCTTGAATTATCATGGTTAGAAGTAGTAGAGCATGAAGTGGTCACAATGAAAGGAATGGCTATACCAAGTAATGAATTGGAGGTTGGACAAGTATAAATATATTACAACAATTAAATCATGACACATCAAGAATTCGTTACAATACAGGGTCCAATGTTCAATCAAAACTTGTATGCAATTGTAATGTATTCACGAACAAACATATAAATGGTATTCGTGCGGTGATTCAATTGATGTCTCAAATTAAAAGAGCCACACATAGATTAAAAATAATTGATTTTGCAAGGTTACCATTATATTGACTCAATTCTCATTACGAAGGTAATGTTTATAATTGTGAAAGCCAATATAGGAATGGAAGTTGCAAATATTCAAGCTATTATATGTAGGGGTTATGAGCATGATATCATATATTACAAGGTATAGGTAGGAAAAAAGAAAATAATTAAGTGATTTTTTGGTACGTATAAGGAGTCCATCTATAAGTAAATTTATTTATTTATTTATTATATGTTGATATGAGTTTTTTTATGTTTTTAAAATTCTTACAACAATTTTCATCATGTGAAAATAATAAAACAGACTTATTCAGGAGCTCCTCAATCTAGTTCGTGCTTATAGATGCATCATCAAGTGAAGGAGCCGAGCCTGAGTTTTCATTGACCAATCTTTATGCTCGTGATACAGAAGAACTATAGCTAGAGGTCAAACATGTTATTAGTTTCTTCTAGCAGCTGCTTCAGGCTGTCGGGCTTGGACATATATTATTAGCTGGGAGCAGTTCATTGTCTAGCAAGTATCTGTTGTGAAGTTAACCCTTAGGGTTTTCTTTTTTTTTTTCTTTTTCTTGTAGATCTTGTTTGAGTAAGTTTTTGTTTATTTAACTCAGATGATAATTGTAGTAAGTATTGTTTATAAACTTTACTACTTGATTAGTATTCTGCAATAATTTGGTGAAGTTTATTTGGATAGATCGAGGATGTTCAAATGCAAGAGGAATACCGATATTCGGTACTCTTATATTCTTGTGTTTTTTGGAAGTGCTGTTAAGATTGTTTTTTAAAGTGTTTTTCATTAAGCAATGCATCAAAATAATTTTAAAAAAAATATCATTTTTAATATCAACACATGAAAATAATCTTAAAACATTAAAAAAATTCAATTTAAAGTAATTTTTTTTAAAACCATTTTTAAAATGCAATACCAAACAAAATTCATCTGCAAATTTTGATTTTCATTTGATGCTCAAGATGATTATATATAGTTGATTTAGAAACAAAGCATGAATTGCCTGGAATAATAATAACAACAACAACAATAATAATAATAATAGTGTGTCATTAATCTTTCAACCTTTAGATTTGCCTCTCTCATCCAATTCATCAATGAATAATAATAATAATAATAATAATAACAATAATAGTAGTAGTAGTAGTGTGTCGTAAATCTTTCAACCTTTAGATTTGCCTTTCTCTCATCCAATTCATCCATGAATAATAATAATAATAATAATAATAATAATAATAATAACAACAATAGTAGTAGCAGTAGTGTGTCGTCAATCTTTCAACCTTTAGATTTGCCTTTCTCTCATCCAATTCATCCATGAATAATAATAGTCTTTCTAAAACTTATAGCTGCCTCCTCCCAACTAGCTGCCGTGGAATGTCAGCCGCGTAGCATGATGATGCAAGGGAGAAGAAATTGGTGGTAGCCAAGAAATGAAAGGAGGAAAAATACTCGAAGTTTCACAATTATCATATATATATATTCAAGTGGGCCACATCCCACGAGAGTTTTGTTCAACCATTTCAACTTGGATTTTTTATTATTTTTTACGAGAAAAGCTACCTTTAAGAAAATAAAAGGGTTTTTTTTATAATATCTCTCAATTAAAATACTATTTTTTTCGTGTAAATCAAACACGATCCCACCGCTCCACCAGCACTCGTCATCGTATCTTTGAAACGTATATAATTATTATTTATTATTATTATTATTTACTCGATCTCTCATGTTTATTATTTCCTATTTTGTTTTATTTCATAAATTATTAATGCGCTTGCGAATTGCGATATCAACAAGAGTACATAATTCTTTTTGGTAAATTACACAATTGGCCTTCCCTTGTCGTATTGGATGTAGCCAGCTCACCGGTGGAGAAGAGGCGCCCGCGCGCTTAAAATATCAAAGGTGGTAGGAGACGTAAGGGAAGCGAAATCCTGAAATATCTCCTTGCATTAATTGCATGTCAAATTAATAAGGGGGACAGGTTGGGAATAGTACCTACAAGAGTATTTCTTTCGCATCTCGTTCATTAATATTATTTTTTAATATAAATTAATTTAATCGTGTAAAAATTGATTTGATGTTACTTGGTGAATTTTATTGATTTAACTTTAAATAACTATTCATTTTATAGGTAGTGAGACAACATCTATTTTAGATCAACCAAAATTAGCTAATCAATTTGCACTTATAAAACTAAATTTTCAATAAACCATATGTGAATGATGGAATTAAAAACATAAATTAAAGAAAAAACTCAAAAAAATGACCTCGGCAATCTGAGTTAACTTGTTAAATTTATGATTCGAGTCATAAGATGAAGATAACTCAATAGAAAGCAATTGAAAATAAAAACAGATTATAAAGTTTAATTATCAATCAACCAAGGATTAAAATATAAGATTGAAAAAAATATCTTGGGTGTTAGCCAACTAAACTCGTGACTTAAGTCATGAAATGAAAATAACCTCATATAAAGTAAATAGCGAAGCTTAATTCAAAATCACTCCGATATTAATCAATAAAATTAAAAAAAAAATCAATTAGATAAGGAGAGAAAAAACTTTAGTTAATAAAGTTAACTTGTCAAATTCACGATTCAGATCATAAAATTAGGATAACCTCATAAAACTAAAAAAAAAAAAAAAAAGTTCAATCACTAATAAACTTAATATTAAAATGTCGAAATTAAAATTGAAAACCTGATGAAATATCATAACTTAGAAACTTATCAAACTATTTAGTCTATGCAATTAATAAAATATAAGTAAAATACAACTATGAAAAGAAATACAGAGTTTATATATATATATAGTTGGAACCATATTTAATGCATGTTTTGGAGTTTGTTTAAGATTTTCATTTAAAAATATATCAAAATAATATTTTTTATTTTTAAAATTATTTTTCCACATAAAATAATATAAAAATATTAAAAAATAATTTAAAATAAAAAAAAAATTAATGGCTTGAATTTAATGAAAATTCTTTAATGCCGTAAAATTTAATGAAACTTCACAACAATCCCTTAAATTTTAAATTTAATGCCTTGAATTTTATACATCAAATCCAAAACTAATTTGGTAAGAACGACTTTCTAAAAATGAAAAAGAGATTTCATCTTATAGAAAAATCAATTTACTTGGACAACAAGAAAGATAAGCTTTCTCAACAAGAAAAATCAAACATCAGCCTTATCTCAAATGTACCGAAATGCTTAAATCCCAATATCAACAACAGCAAGAACCAGAACATCTAACAGCAGCAATCATGAAGCCCAAACTACTACAAAACAGGCTTTGTGATTACTGTAATGACGCCACAGCTCTCCTGTATTGCAGAGCCGACTCGGCCAAGCTCTGTTTCTCTTGTGATCATGAAGTCCACTCAACAAACCAGCTCTTCTCCAAGCACACTCGCTCACTACTCTGTGATGCCTGTCACGCATCCCCTGTATCACTCTTCTGTGAAACAGAGCACTCTGTTTTCTGCCAGAACTGCGACTGGGAAAGACACAGTCATTCTTCTTTGTCTTCAACACACATTCGTAGGCCGATTGAGGGTTTTAATGGGTGTCCTTCAGGGAATGATTTGATGACAATTTTGGGGCTTGAAGATCTGGGTCTCAAAAAATCTCTGTTTTTTAGCGAAGAAAGTGATGGGTTTACGGGGTCTGAACTTGATGATGGCTATTCGGATTTGTTCGTTTGGGATAGCCCTTCTGTTTGCATTGATGATTTGATAGTTTCCAGTGATTCGGGTTCAAGTTTCCAGGCTTTAGAAGTTCCACCTTTGCCTAAGGTAATTATCCAGTTTTGCTTATCAATAATCACTGTCAAGCTTAAATTAGTGTGTCTGAGGGGTTTTTTGGTTAGCTTCAGATGAAGGTTCCAATTCTGCTTATGCTGTACTGAAAAGTCTCACTTTACAAAACCATGTGGTTGCGGTAGGTTTCATTGGTTTGAATTACACAAAGGTTAAAAAAAATAAAAGAAATGCTTTTTTGCTCGGATTGCTGGTAACCAAACACAACTTTTTTAAAATAAATTATTAGATTGGTTCCTTTGTGTTTTCTCTTTAGGTTCCTTTGTTGATATATTCATGAATTTAATTGAGATTTCTTCAACCTCTGTTTGATTTCCTAATCACTCTCTTTTTTATTTTTTTTATTTTTATTTTTTATGACTGAAAATTAAAGTGCAAGCTTGAAAAGTCATTGGCTATAAATTTTAGTTTTCTAAAAAATAAAGCTTTAAGTAAGTTTGTGTAGATTTTTAGTGTTTTTGGAGTTATGATGTTCTTCAAATGAAAAATCTCAAGTGCTAAATACTAGTCAAATTTTGTCCATGAACTGCTGTGGTTTTGACCTTGTTGAGGATGTCATTCTTCGATCAGAATCGTAATGCTGCTTGCGGGCAGCACAAGGAAGAAATCCTTTGTCAGCTTCGTGAACTAGTAAGATTGAAGCCTGATCCATATGGAAATGCAGACATTGACCCTGTTAATATCTACCTATCATTGGATGCTGATCCGCAGCCTCCGAATTTAAAAACAATTGGTGATCCTGGTGCATTCGCTTCATACGAGGTAAGTCTTTTCCATTTATTTCATGGTCTTTTCTTTTTGATTTATTTTCTTTCTTTCTGTTGGTTAAATGGGGGTTTGGGGGAGGTGGCAAAGGCACCATTGAGCTAAGGCGTTCATTTGTAAACTTTCATGTTTTCTACCTTGTATAATTTGTGAGCATTATCATTTTCTCTTGTGGTTGTGGAATTACTTTCCTTTTATCTATCTGCCTCACCATTGTTGTCTAGTCATCAATGGAACTCTCAGCATCGTGGAATTAAAATCCTTTAATCAATCTGCCTCACCATTGTTTAAGCTGATTCATTATCCGAATCAAGAATACCATAGTGATCTACATGTGCAAGAAAAGAAAACAGTCTCAGAAGGACTGGATGTGAATTCAAAATATCTTCAACCTGCCTTTTCTTAGTCTAAGTGGTAATATGAGTCTTCTTGTTGCCTTGTTGGTTTGGCACACCAGTCCATGTGGATAGTCTAGGGTTTTAGGTTTGGCAATTGAGAAGCAAAGCTTTATCAGCAGGTGCATGCAAACTTTTACAAGAACTTGCCTGTCCACCAAGGCGCATGCATGCGAAAAACAAATCGATTAAATAGCATCTAGTAGATCTGTGTTTTCTTGTGGAAGAGAGGTCGTCTCATGGTCTCCGGGGTTAGTGAATTTTTTACATGAAATGGGCATACAAGACATTGTTTATATGTCAAAATAACCTTTCCCTGGGTTTTAGATAAACTTTCCCTGGGTTAATAGATTTTTTTGCATGAAAATCTAAGCATATGTTAGTTCAGCATGTGTGGCAGGGTCGTGATCACTTATTGGCTGGCTTAATCATTACGAAGCTTCTTATTCAAATTTATTTTCTTGTCTTTTGGTTTCTTTTTAATTCAGTTCTTGCAATTATTAGTATAAGATATTCTTTCGGTAGAATAAAAGAGGAATATTTTATTTTTCCTTCATTCAGGAAAATCTGCCCATCTGGTTGGCTGATTATGGTGAAGCTGCAAATCATGTATTTTCTCCTTCTACATTACCAAGAAGCAACTTTGAGGAAAGTTGTGCAGTTCCTGACAAAGAGCTCAATATTATTGGCAGCGCAAGTCATATCCATGATGATCATGAAGCGAAGCCACAACCTCTTACAATTGAAACATTACCAGTTCTCCCAAATCCAGTGGCACATGATTTGAACAGCCAGGAGAGAGATTCTGCTGTTTCACGATACAAGGAGAAGAAGAAAACAAGAAGGTATTAGGACCACAAGTTTTTCTTTGGTAGTATGATATTGGAAATCTATGTTACTTGAACATGATATCTGCATTCCGAGATCGACATTTCCTATATCCTTTAAAAGTGGTTAATTTGCGTAATATAAAGGGTTGGTTTATTTGTTAACTTTTCTAAAATTCTCTGATAGTTTTGGGGTCACCAAGAAAATGAAACTAGCATGTTCTCATTGGATCGAGATAACTGTGAGAAATTAAGATTCAAAATGAACATCTATATGGTCTGAATAAATTTACATTGAAGAAGACGCAACAGTCTTCAACAAGCTCTTCTATATGTTCCATGGACTGTAAACAACTTTACCTAGTGGTTACTATATATTTTATGTAGTTTAAATTATTGAATATGACATGTCAAGTGGACCACCTAAATAAGTTGTAGAATCTTTGCAGGATGGTTTCATTAGAGCATGAGATTTGTGATCTTAGGATGTCATTTTTCTGGAACTTCTAAACCAACATTCTTTTTGTGAAAAAACAACAGGTACAACAAACGTATTAGGTATGAATCCCGCAAGCTTCGGGCAGAAAGCAGAACAAGAATTAGGGGACGTTTCGCCAAGATGGATCGCTGAAAGTGGTACGCAATTGTTGTTGCTGTTAAGTTATGGCTTGACAATTTGTGGAAAGCTTTTGAAATTGTTTGTCAAACTGATTTCTGCGTGCACTGGATGAATACAAACTTCATACACAAACAAGTCACATTTCTGTCTCACCACATGCTGTTTGCATCATCTGGTTAAAGCAGAGTATACTAGCAAGAGTCTGATGTTTTGATGGCTCTTGTATATTTTCCTGTCATCAATTCTAGACTTCTGAATTTGATATTATTTGTTTTGAATCAACAGGTCTTTACAAGTATGAGGTGTAGCGCAGGATAGGGAACATCACTAGAATTACTTGGACATTTTTGCTAGGATGGATTGCTGAGTTCTCAAAATGCACCGCAATATGTGCCAATATTTCATATGTTACGGGATATCATATCATAAGCCACTGAAGCAAAAACTTAAAAACAACTTTTGCAGCAAAATGTAATATAAAGTAGGGTTTTCTCTTCTCTTTATATTTTGGTGAAGCTTCTTGAGGCTTCCATTAGAGCTGCTCCTTTACTTCCTTGGATGGGCTTGGCTTCAGTTTTAGGTTTTGTTCTTTGTGAGGCCGTTCTGTAGCTGTTCTGAGTTTGGGTTTGGTTAATTTTGGTCTCTTCTCAATTAGAGTCTCAAATGCCATGAAAAATAATGTAATGTTTATGTTGTTACAAGGCAATAATCGTAACATGGAATCTCCTAATATTCAAAGGAAAGGAAAGCAAACTGACTGTCTTTGTTTTTTAACACACTAGTCGACCGTAAACACTCAAATGTTTCAAGCACTTGAACTAAATTTCTAAGTTGTCTCTAACTTGCAGAGCAGATAAGAAAATCAATGCAAGGTAAGAATTTTTTTAAGTGTGTATTATTGAAAATTTTTATAAAAAAAATCAAAATAAAAACAAAGGCTAGCACTGCTATATCTAATGATTATTTAAAATCCTTTGATATTTTTTTTAAATGAACAAAATATTATTTGTGCTATAAAATCTATAATTATGTGTGTTGAATATTCATTACTTTCGAGTTTAGTCTCTTGGATTTTCATAATCCTTGAGTTTATTTTATTTTTCTATAATTAGATTCATTTGTTTTGTATTTTTTGAAACTTTGAAAAGAAAAGAATTCATAATAAAAGAGATATTTTTCTATTATTTTTTTAAAATTCATTATGAATATCTATGTTCTAATATATTATTTGTTCTTTTTTTACAGCACATTATCAAAACCATTGTTGTATGACTTGTATCAATTTCAATATTTTCTCTTTTCACCATTTCGGCCCAACATCTTCTACTGTTCACTTGCACAGTGAAACAATAATTGACGAAGGAGAAGGAGGAGGTTACTTAACATTGTCGTAGTGTAGAGGAGGTCGGGCTAGTGCTACTAGTGGTAGCAATGCTGGGAATGGTGACCTGTGGTGGTTGCAGGATGAGAAGGAAGATGTTGCAATGGCTGCAACAATGGAGAGAGAAGACGATGTTGTTGATGCTTTTGTCACTAGAGAAGAAGAAGATGTTGCGGCAGTTGTTGGGGAAGTATAGTTGTTGTAGCCGAAGAAGAGGGAAGAAGTGCAATTGTTGTTGTCGCCAAAGAAAAAGAAGAAGTTGTTGTTGCAGAGAGAAGAAATGTTGTTGTTGTTGTCGCAAGGGAAAAATGAGGTTGATATCGATGAAGAAGTGCAATTTTTGTCGGTGGCTACTGTTGCCACTGCTCCTGGCGAGTACTACTACTATTGTTGTTGTTGACGATGAGCAAAGGTTTTTGTTACCAACAGTAAAGAGGGAGAAGTCGCAGTCGCGTTGCACATATTCTTTGTTGTCTTCCCCGTGTTCTGTGTTTTTTTTGCTCTCTAGTTCATTTCATTTTTTCTGTTCTTTTCCCCCAATGTTCTATATTTTTTTTCGTTCCTGTGTCTGTTATTTATAAAAGAAGGGAGGGGACCCTTCGATTGCTCACTACGTGCAACAATGGATTCTCTTCCTCTTCTACGACCACGTGAATCAGTGCAGTCACGACTGCAAATCCTGCATAAAGTCAAAAATTCATTTTGGTCATTTGATTTATAATTGTTTAAATTGTGACCCTAATTGGCTTTAAACTTTTTAAATTAATGTAGTTTTATCCTCTGTCAATAGCAGCCTTAATTTTATACGCTATTTTTAATTTGATCCTTGGTTTTGGATTTATATAATTTGACCCTTCAGTTGATCAATTAAACTCTCGATTTTTCTTCAATTTCACCCTCGATTTCATCCAATTGATTTGGTAAAAATTGAAGCTTATCTTCAAAAGTCACAATCTTCTCAATTAAACCCGAATTAGTGTCACGAACTTGATTTTTTCATCAAAGTAAGCCCTTAATAAAATTAATTAAACCAATTTAAAGTATAATTGAGTCCTTGTACTTAATTAAATCCTTCAATTGGACCCTAAATTAATTTCTAAACATAATTATACTTTAAATTTGCCCATGATTAAATCAAATTGGCTTATAAAAATATAATTATGTCATTTTGTCTTAATTTTTATGCAAAAATATCTAATAATAAATTATTTTAGCCTTGTATCTGCATTTTCTTTTATTTTTTGACACAATAGGGATACTAGCGGGCTCTCGAATCCATCTAAAATTTTCTAACTTGATTTTTCTACCTGCATCAGATAGATTTAGGATTTTTTTTACTATAAATATTGTTTTTTTCTAGAAACCTTTTGTAAAAACAAAGAGAGATTATTTTTAATATAAAACATCAATTTCTTGCAAATTTCTTGCCATCTTTTATATTTGACTGATTATCATGCTAAGTTTTTTTTATCAAACTTTCAAAATCTTTGATAAATTGATCCACTTCGTTGCGAATTTATACTACTTGTTCACTTATTTTTATAAGTATAAGTTGAAAGCAATTATTGTGTATAATTTTAGTCTTTCAAGACAAGTTCTTATTGAGTAAAAAAGTTTATCTTGATATATTTATAAATAAAAATAAAAAATGTAAAAAATAACATGTGATAGTTTGAAACATGCACCTAGTCTTCGTATAACGACGATGTTTTAATGGCCTCAATTAGCCCTGCTGTTTCGTTATAAAACGGTACCGTTTTCAAGACCAAAAATATCAGTACGAACAATTGTAAATGTGGCTAATCTACCGACTACGTGTACTTTTTCTTTCACAGGTCACCTTAATGGTTTCCCATTTCTGTTTTCTTCCACAGGTAGCTTGTTCTTTATCCAAACAATAAATAAATAAATAAATAAATAAGAAGAGAGAGAACTGAAAAGACAAGTCGTGTTTCTCAATCAGATCCTTTCATGGCTATTTCCCCGTAAATTTGTGCTATTTTATTATTTCTTACTTTACAAGAAATGCTTGTGCATCTAATCTCCAGTTAAGATAAGAAAGAGAGAGGAAGAGGAAGAAAAGAAATGGAGGGTTGGAAGAAGAAAATTGCACTATTTTACTATTTCTTGCCGTACAAGAAATGCTTATTTATACCTCTCTACTTCAATAACGGGACTAACTTCCAGCTGATTCCAACTACCTAACTAATGGGATGAGCATAGAAAAAGAAAAAGCCAATTAAGTTAATAAAATAAAATAAAAACTAATAAAAAACCAAACCATTAAAAAACTGAATAGAATATATATATATATATATTGCAAATACAAATTTGTTATTCACATGTGTTCTGATATAATTACATGTTTAATTTACAATTGTGAATTTATTAAATTCCTAAAATATTAACATGTTTTCATTTTGTATAATTATAGATATTAAAATCAAAAATGTTTCATCCATTAGCACTACCCAGTATCATTAATGCCCAAACTTCAAATATTAACCCAACATCAACCACTACAGGACCTGCCACGAATGATAAGGGTAAACAACCTCAAATCCTTACATTAACAAAAAGAAATGTTGATGATAGAAAAAAGTCAAAAATTTAGGATCACTTTACAAAACTTCATGGTGACCCTAAAATTTAGAGTTGAATATAATTATTGTGGAAAGACTTGTGCATGTCATATTATTCTTAATAGAACAAGTAATATATGGAGTTATAGACAAACACTAACAAAAATTGTTATAATTGATTAGTTTCCCTTTTAATTTTATAGAGGGTAAGATATTTAAATTATTTTCTAGGGACTATATAACCTGGATTTGATAGTCCAATCATTTTACTATTATGAGACATTGTTTGAAAATTTATGTTGGACAAGAAAGAAAGATTAAAGACAACTCTTAGGGTCAACGATTGTGCTTAACAACATATGCATGGACATCAATCCAAAACATTAATTATATGTCCTTAACTGCTTATTGGATTGACATTGAGTGAAATTTGCATAAAAGAATTCTCAATTTCATCAAGTACAATTGACCAAGTTATTGAGAAAGTTTGTTAGAGTGGGAGATTGATAACCTTTTGATTGTTATAGTAGACAATGCATGACTCTAATAATGTGACTATTTTATATTTGAAGGATGTGATGACAAATTAGCCAACTAATATATTGTCAAATGAGCATTTGCATGTTAAATATTATACACACAGTGTAAAGCTCATTATGAGTGATGACTTGAAAGAGATTAATATTTCAGTTGTTAAGTATACAATTAGGTTTGTGAGATCTTCACCTACTAGGCAGCTTGTATTTAAGAAGTGTGCATAAAAACTGCATGTAGAATGTAAGAAATTATTGTGTTTGGATGTTTCAACTCGATGGAATTCAACTTATCTTATATTAGAAGTTGTTGAAGAGTTTGAAAATGTGTTTTATGAGGTTAGGTGAAAATGAACTTAGATATAATGAACTTAGATATACGAGTAACTTTTTGGAGGTTGATTTAAAAAAGGAAAAAAAATATAGGGCCACCTAGTTTGGAGGGTTTGGGAAAACGGTATAACATTGGTGAAGTTTTTAAGGATCTTTTATATGGTTACATTGAGATTTTCTATCTCATTGAATGTGACGTTAAATATTTTCATGCATGCAAATATAGTGTAATTGTGTAAAAGTAGTGATAATCTTTTAAGTGGAATGTTGATGAGCTTGACACAATGCAACTTACCTCATGTAAGTTGTCATAGGGATATCAATATCTTATCTAGCCATAAAAAAACTTTGAATTTTTAACAAGACTAGTATACCCGGGTTTTTTTAATGACACAGAACTAAACAACTATGTAATGAATCGTTGGAGCTACAAATTTCAATGATCTATCAATGCTTATCCAAATTTCATCCCAAAACGATTTCATATGAAAGAGATATGATTTTTCAAAAATGACTTCTAATTTTGCGATTAAACATGTTTTGTGAAGAAACGAGTCCAAATTGCGGTTCGAAGTATCTAAAGCCAACATACAAGTTTTTATTTCAACAATTTAGCTACTCTAAGTCAAAGATTGAAGATTTCCATGCAAGGCTATTATTCTTTTTTAGGAAAAATAGTTATTGAAAGTACTTAAATGTAAGCTATCATCTTAAGAGAGGACTATTTTGTAAAATAGGAATTAGGGTTTCTTAGCATATAAGAAGAAAGGAAAAAAAAAAGATGACCAAAAGAGACAAAAAAATGTCCCTTCTCCTCCACAAACCCAAAATCATGCTTTTTTTATTATTATTATTAGTTGTTCAACAAACATGCAAGACTAAACTCTTTTTCTTGATTGCAAGGACACAAAAACCTTTAGATTTTAAAAACTGTGAGATTTATTTTACCTTTTCTTTTCAATTTATATTATGAATATGCTTGTTCTCCTATGCTTAGTTTTTTCTATGATTGTTTATTTCAATTGTTGGAGCAGACCCTAAGTTATTATTGTAGACAATTTATTGTTAAGTTTAATATCAAAACCGTAGTTGTAGTATATGAACTTCTGAAGCAACTCAATTTAATTATTGTGGAAGATCTACGCTATTAATCTTAGAGAAAACATTCGATCAAATCGAAATATAGACTGGGGACAATTATACTTTCTTACTTAATTAACTTATCTAGTTCTTAAGGTCGTCATTGAATTAAATTACTAGTGCAAATATTGTGGTTATTTGGTGATTAGGGTAAGTTATATGACATATTTGTTAACTAACCAATGCTAATAAAAGATAAATATTCAGAATATAAATTGATGTTTTGTTTCATGATCAGTGATTATTTCTGTAGGTGAATATACTTGCGATTAATGTTTATTTTATTGATAAATTCCAGCTTTTATTTAATTTTTGCTTGATAGTTTTTTTTGCTCTAGTCTATACAACTTCCAATCCCCCCACAAATTGCATATCATAAAGCATAAAAATTTGACATGAACCTTTCTCGTGAGATCAACTCTTTACTTGCTCTATATTATCTTATGTATTGTGTTTTAAGTTAGGATAATTAATTTGTGCGATCATGACATCGCAACAAAGACTGGTTTTGGACTTAACAATGAGGTATCATTTGTGATTGTTCTTATTATACCTAGTTTTTTTTTCAACCTTTTTATATGGAATGCCATGACAATATGAGAACATTATAAAATGAAACCTTTGTTTTTTTTTCTATTTGAACTTCCACACGCCCAATGAGGTGATGGAGAATTCATCATTGATTAAAAGAAAGAAACAATTTAAATAAATAATCAGTTTTTTTTTCTGTGCTTGATAAACCAAACTGATCAAACTCAGTTGATCATCAATAAACGAGTCCACTGATTCCAATTATTGAATTTTTTTTTCTTGTTTTCAAATTCAGCGTTTAGAGCCAAATGCGAGCGCAGGTATTCGACCGTTGGTAACACTGCTCTGCTTTCGGCCCCACCCAATACGCTCCAGTCCACATCCATGGAGCAAGGTCCAATTCAATGCATTCAAGTTCCCAAATAGACCTTGGATTGAGAGCCAGCAAGATGCTACACTTTGCTTTGTTCTTTGGTTAATTTCGTAAATTCTTTGGCCCACCGATATGAAACAGTCAGTGAACCAGAACGAGACAAAAAGATAGAGTGTATAGTTTATTTTGAACTATAATAACCGGAGGAGGAGGAGGAGGAGGAGCACTTATAAATTTTAAACAACAACTACTCCGGCAGACAGTGTAAAACACTGCTGCTGGTGCTGCAAGAGGGAAAGGGTGGAGTACAGACGGAGAGATACATACACCATCGAAGAGGAAGAAGAGCATTCTCTCTGAGATCTCAGGTACTGCTCGTATCACCATCACCCTCTGACTCTATCCATTGACCTGAACACCACCACCACCACCACCACCACCATTGCTCGCTGTTATGTATCGGATTTTGTTTTCTATTCTATGTTTCTTTATGGGATAGATCACTGCTACCTCCCATCTCAGAAGAAAAACTTGTTTTAGGATAAGGGTGATTCAGTAAATATCTTACCCGTTTTGATACTCGGCTGCACGGTGCATAAGCTAACCGAACCTGCTGTGCTGTTTTTGAATAACTTTATTTTTGGCAACTTTCTGGTTATCTGGCCTTTTCAAAAATTGAAGCTTCCCTCTTTATTTTCATAAAATGAAATGACTAAACTAGCCCCCCCATCATCCACCTGACCTCGATTTGCTTCCAGAAAAACGTACCGAATTGTCTTTTTCATCAGATTCTTGTCACACAAACTGTAACATTGCTTAGGTTGAAATTTCCCTGCTGAGATTTTTTATTTATCTAGTGTGGGGTGTTGGCTTGATGTTATTCAGTGGAGAAAAAAGAAAATGGTGGAGAAGACGATGAACAAGGAAACATCACACCGGTGGTGGTTTGACAGTCACCATACCTCAACTGGATCTCCATGGCTTCAATCTACTCTCGCTAGTAAAAAAAAACCCCTCTTTTTTCTTTTTTTATTCAATTTTTGGTCACCCTATAATTATTCTTTCTTGCTTTTATTGTACTTCACACAAGAAAAATGTTGCATTTGGGTGGGTCCAGCTATGGATTCTTTGAGAACTATAGGTTGAGAGAGTCAGTAATTAATTATCACCATATTAATACAATTTATTCTGAGAAATGGCTTGGACCACCATGTGGGGTTAGAGAAAGAGTGGTGATTCCACCATGGAAGGTGGATCCAATTACTTATTAGCCCTACGACTTTACTTATTTTTGTGTTAGTTGAAAGGAGTATCGAGATTTACTAGACCAGTATGTTAAAGGGATAATTCTAATTTAGTGTTAGGTTGATATTTTGGTAGCCGAAGTTATTTTTTAGCTTGTAGGTTTAAGATAGTATTGGAAACTACAAGAAACAAGTATCAGGGATATGACATGAGCGTTAGGATCAATGATGTGATTCGTTTCCTTCGGCGCCCTTTCTCCACTCAAAATTTAATCGAAGTGGGGGGTTCATAGATTTTATTTTCATATTTCTAAGAGTGTAACTCTTACTGATCGAATTTAATGGATAATGTTATGACTAACGACACAATCCTGAGCAAAATAAAGGGACAGTCGTTGGAGACTGATAGGATAGACGGGTAATGGGAATGAATTATGATTAAAATGGAGCAACTCCAAGTTAATACGTATCATGCGTTATCTTCATGGAACTGCTTGGTAGTGTCAATTATGGTACATGGCCCCTCAATACAGTGCCCCCTAAAAAGTCCCCCAACTAGTTTCAGTCTTTTGATTGAGGAAATGGCTTTGAATATACTATCATCATTTTCCAAGGTTCTAAAAAGTGATGCTGGACCCGTTGGTTATTAGTAAAAGAGGGGTCGCGACCCTTGTGAATCACAAAATGTAGATTCTTAGAAAAAATATCTGGAAAGTTGGTAGGGCCATGGACTCGCTTTTCCTGTTCTTTTGTTTCTCGTTTACCCTGCTTTGGCCTTTGCTTTTTCTTTACTTCTAAACCAACCTGAGATTTTGATGGTACTATAAGAAATAGAACTTAACTAGCTTGTTGAGGTCATTGCCAGTTGCAATTCTCTGTGGTAAGCTTGGTTGATGATTGCTCAGGTGCCTACACTTTCCAAATTCTAGATCCCTTGCAATGCAACATTTTGTGCCAAATAAATACCTAGAATTAGGCATTTTGACTTTGAGTATCCCGGGGATCTTTTACAATCTGTCAGTGTTTGAGATTTATCATATACCAGATATTGCCTTCATTAATAATGTCTTAATTTGTACTTCTGGTGAGATGGTAATTTTTTGACTATTAAGTAAGGATCTCGTATCTGTGTTTTGGCAGAGCTAGACAAGAAGACAAAGTCAATGCTAAAACTGGTAGAGCCAGATGCAGATTCTTTTGCTCAACGTGCAGAGATGTACTACAAAAAACGGCCTGAGCTAATTAGCATGGTTGAAGATTTTTACAGGGCACATCGTTCATTAGCTGAGCGATATGACCAACTTAAGTTTGACTCTGGAAATCGCCTCCCGGCAACATTTGGGTTGCCTTTCTCAACCAAACATCGACCTGAGAAGTTATTGAGTGTGGAGATGCATCAAACATATGGCAGCAACTCCGAGACTTACGACGCGGGGGATTTCGCTGAGTCAGAAGTAGATGACCCTGAACTGGATCAAATTCAAGTTGATGAAGAATTGGAAGAAATTGAGACGCCTGAAGAAAAGAAAGAAAGCCCATGCTGAAGACTCTGTTGAGTCTGAAGTTGATGACCCTGAACAAGATCAAATTCAAGTTGATGAAGAATTGGAAGTACTTGATACAGCTGAAGAAAAGAATGTAATTAGCATGGTTGAAGATTTTTACTGGGCACATCGCTCATTAGCTGAGCGATATGACCAGCATAAGTCTGACTCTGGAAATCGCCTCCTGACAACATGTGGGTTGCCATTTTCAACCAACCATCGACCTGAGAAGCTATTGAGTGTGGACATGCATCAAACATATGACAGCCACTCTGAGATTTACGACGCCGGGGATTTCGCTGAGTCTGAAGTAGATGACTCTGAACAGGACCACATTCAAGTTGATGAAGAATTGGAAGAAATTGAGACACCTGAAGAAAAGAAAGAAACTCATGCTGAAGACTCTGCTGAGTCTGAAGTAGATGATGACCCTGAACAAGATCAATTTCAAGTTGAAGAAGAATTGGAAGTACTTGAGACAGCTGAAGAAAAGAAGGTAGGGTACATTGAGGACTCTGCTGAGTCGGAAGTAGATGACCCTGAACAAGATCAAATTGATGAAGAATTGGAGGAAATTGAGACTCCAGAAGAAAAGAAAGTAGGGTACACTGAGGACTCTGCTGAGTCGGAAGTAGATGACCCTGAACAAGATCAAATTGATGAAGAATTGGAGGAAATTGAGACTCCAAAAGAAAAGAAAGTAGGGTACACTGAGGACTCTGCTGAGTCGGAAGTAGATGACCCTGAACAAGATCAAATTGATGAAGAATTGGAAGAAATTGAGACTCCAGAAGAAAAGAAAGATGTTGAATTGATGGAGTTGAGGGAAGTTATAGAAACACTTAGGGGAGAGAAGACGATTAGCAAGGATCATCTATTGCAGAAACATGAAGAGAAGAGAGAAGAGAAGAATGAAACTACAGTCAATTCAGGAATGAAAGAAGTTGACTTTTCAAGTGTTTTGTACGATGTTGAAGTGATGAAGTTGAGGGAAGAAATAGAAGGGCTAGGGGAAGAGAACAGGATTTACAGGGAGCAGCTTTTGCAGAAAGATGAAGAGAAACGAGAAGTAATAAGACAGCTATGTTCAGCAGTGGAAGTGTTGAAGTTAGATAATATGAAGCTGAGGAAGTGTGTAGCTAGAGGAGACTCCCACAAAAAAGGAAGCCATTTCACAGTCGAGAAGCTGAAGGATGTATTTTCTGGGAAGCTTTTTAATGCAACTTCGAAGTAGATTTTCGACGTGGATGTAGGGTAGTTCGTAAACACAGTTTGTATCTAAAGATGATTATACTATTAGGCACACCACCTTAGAAGTCAACATAGGAAATCCAGTATAGTGTTATGATGTTATTCAAATCCTATTTAATCGGATACTGTTTTACACTCTTGTGAAGTCAGCTTAGCGTTGTTCAATCCTGTATAAAATCTCTAGTTTTATATGTTAGATGATGTTAATTATTTTTTTGGTTGGAAATAGAGAATATGCAACCTCACAGACGAGCTGTCAAAAAAATCTTTTTTTTTCTGGATTCGAGACCAGAAAATTCACTTTGTGAATATAGATAAACGAGTAAAATCTTTATACATCTTGATTAAAACTCGAAATCTGCTGTGCAGATAAGTCCTCCAGTAATCTTCAAGTAAACCCACATTATGTTTCCCCAAGGACACTGGGATGCGAAGAAATGTGACCACAACTTAATTAAATTACAGCTTCTCTTTCGAAGGGAATTCCTATCACAATTTACTCACAACAATGCCATACACTTTTCATTCACCTAACAAGACAACAAAACATGTACAATATATGAAAAAGAAAATGAAAAGGGCACCACTAGTAACAATAATTGAGGACCTCACATGATACCAGAAGGATGCACGAAGCAAAACACCAGCAAACCAAGAACAGCAGCTAAATCTAAAGTTTTCCCTGGTGAAGTAAGAGACACTGAAGAAGAAGAGGCCGGAAAAGACCCAGGTGGTGGAATTGACGATCCTGCAGGGCCAGGAGCTGGCACGTCATCTAGATTTGGAGGGCTTGGATTTGAAGGAATGGTTGGCAGTGATGACTCAGTAGGAGAAGGTTCTCCAACTCCAGGAGTAGGCAACAACGGTTCGATATCTGGTGATAAAGTTGGATGAGAGAATGAGTATGCTCAAAAGCTAACAGCAGTTTTACGTACAAACAAAGTAGCTGATTTTTTATTAGAAATATATTAAAATAATATTTTAAAAAAAAATTTATTTTCAATACATGTCAAAACAATCTACAAATTAAAGCAAAATGCAGGTGCCGGGTGGGGACGGAGTGCTAGGAGCCAAAAGGTTATTGCCCTTATTGCGACAAAAGATTGATGTGATGTGCATAAATCAACTAACAAATTACATGAAAGTGGGGTGTCTTTTATCATCTTTTACTCCTTGAAATTCTGTTTTTGAGGTTTAATAAATTTCTGGCATATTTATAATGACTAGTTTCATTTAGAAATGACTTTCTCCTAGGTTGGGGTGTGATGTAATGGTAAAATATTTGTAGGTCTCGAGTTTGAGTCAGAACGTGTATTTCCCCTGTAAAAATTTGAAACAATTGAGATTTTATTTACTCACCTGAATTCATAAAATATATTTTCTAGAAAAATTGAATTTTCTCACATAAAAAAAAACTTTCTCCTAGTTGTGGTCTAAAAACAGGGGGGAACTTTCAGAAGGAAAAATAAATAAAGGAAGCAGGAGAAAGGCAATGAGTTGGAGCAGTAGTTTGCTAAATGGGATAAAAGATTCGTTTTCAGTTGGCTAATTAGGTAATCATCAACGGAATATTTTGTGAAATGATTAAACTAATAAAGCATCCGGTTCCTGTTACTTCACAAGATTAATAATTTTGGAAAAAAGTGGTTTGCAATGTAATTCTTCTTATATTCAGAAATGTTTTTTTGTATGAATATATATTAAAAATATATATTTTTTTTATTTTTAAAATTTTAATTTTTGACATGAATATAGCAAGATAATACAAAAATACTAAAAATATCATTTCATCTTGTAAGACAAACTACAACAACAAAATATAACAACTCGATGGATTTTTCATGCCATATATTTTTTTCATTCCAAATATAAAACTAACACAACTCTTGAATGCAAACATGCTATTTTTCAATTTTGTGTTTGATTTTGTTATAAAAATAGAGCATGAAAGACCATGATGTGAACTTTATGATCAAATGGTCACACAACCAACATTTAATATTGAGATTTGATCCTAAAACACTGAAAAAAATCTTATAGAAGTGTGAGAAAATGAAAATTTGTCTCATGGTATCAACACTATTAAAATAAAATTGAATGACACCACGATGTCAATTAATATTTGATAAGTTAGATTGAGTTCCTTTAAGAATCAAAGAATGTAAGAATCTCTCTTACACGTTAAAACTAAAGATTCAGAAGTATTAATCAACAAAGGTTTTTGAAATTTAGCCTTACATGTGTTTAAATAGTTCTGAAAAACTAACCCTAATGGATCTAATATTATGGATTGAATTGACTAAAACTTTGGTTAAAACTTGTATAATCAGTCCATTTAATGTCTCTTTTCATTGTCTTTGTTTTTTACCTTATGATGGGCCCATTTAGGACATGTAATTGGTCCTTGGTGTTCATGGGTTGACCCATATCATCCTTTATCCCCTTAAAAATAATTTGATCTCAAACCTATGTTAAACAAAGTAAGATCAACAATATTAAAGATAACATTAGCACCATACTCACCAAGAAGATCAACTTTGTAGGCATTGTCATCAATCCTCTCTAAAACTTGAATAGACCATTACTACGAGATTGTAACTTTGATTTCATATGATTAGAAAATTATTCCTTAAGCATGTGTACTCAAACTTAATCACCAGGTTTGAAAACAATTTGTTTATGCCTCTTATTTTTTTTATATGAGAGTACAATTTATTCATTTTATCTATTTTTGCAGTCAAACTTCTAGGGTTTTCTCACTATTTTTGTCTTTTTTGCACCATCTAAACTTACATTTTCTTCCAAAGGTAAAGAAATTAAGTCTATAGAAGTTAATGGATTAAACTCATAATTAATTTTAAAAGGAGAAAAGTCAATTGTTGAATACAAAGTACTATTATAAGCAAACTCAACAAAAAAAAATATTATTTGTAATTTTTCAAATTATGTTGACTAACAACACTTGAAAAGTTAGGATAACGTTCCACTTACTACCTCATTTTGTTTACCTGTTTAAAGATTACAACTTGTCATAAGTAAGAGTTTAGTCTCAACTTTCCCTACAAAGTCTTACAAAATTAAAAAGGAACTTAACATCAAGATTTGAAACTATACTATTGGAAATGTCACGTAAATATATAATCTCCCTAAAGAACAAGTTTGGAATATGAGATGTATCATCAATCTTATGGCATGCAATGAAATACATCATCGTAGAAATCTTATCAATTACAAGAAAAATAGAGTGTGTACCTTTCTTTGACTTAGGAAAACCTAAAAAAAGGTTCATAGAGATATCTACCCAATGTTTTATAGGCATATGCAATGGTGTATACAATCCATGCGATTGTACTCTAGATTTTAACTTTCCACATTAATTCTTCTTGTTCTTCATGGATACATTGCACATCTTTTTTCATCTTTGACCAATAGAAATATCAGCTAATTATTTTGGTTGAAACCGTGATAAAATCTTAATTAATGTCATTACTAGAATTGCTACCTAGAATCGCATTACCAGGTTACGCTAGACACGTTAAGAATGAGATAAATAGCCCATTTGGAATCGCATTACCAGATTAAGCTAGACACATTAAAGAATGAGGTTGCTCAAATGACCAGTCTATTAAGAAATTGTTAAAAGCTAAGAATGGGGAGGGTACATCCACCCTAACTAGCCATGGAATCACTAGCAACCTATATTCCACAGGCATCTCAAAATTTAGAGATGGGGAAGGCTAGGTTTGAATTGGCCTCTAAGGGTCAGAAGAGAAGTTTATATTTATAATGTATTTTTAGTGCTCGTTGAATTGGTTTGGTTTGGTATGGTTCAATCAGTTATGGAATTTTAAAACTTAAACTAAACCAAATTAAACTGAATGTTTTTTGGTTTTTATCTAATCAGTAATTAGCTTTTTTGCTTTTTTTTATTCAATTTTTTTTCTTGGTTTAATTTGTTTTTTTTAATTTTTTGCTCATCCTTACAATGTAACACAACATGATGAAAATAAAGAAATAAAGGTGACACAGGGAAAAACCAAGGTCATAAGCTAGAAGGTCTCCTTGAGTCAATCGAAATTAAAAAAGAAATTATCAAAATAACTAGAAAATGTCCCAAAAATAGTTTTTGAATATCCTTACATTATTAGAAAAACAATCCTCTCTAAATACAAAGTCCATAAATTAAAAGGCAAGAAATAACAAAAATCATATCCCATTTTTTGACCCATATAGCAATATCTTTTAGAACTTCTGATTGACCTAAGATTATAATCCAATATAAGAATAATATTTCAAGAAATTCCTGGTAAAATTTTCATCTCAATTCAACAATTAAATTAAGAGTTATACTTCATAGCGTAAAAATTGAACACTAAACATAATTATACTAGAATTCAAGTTTCCTTGTTCAAACCTTTGTTGTATCATATCAAGCTTCTACTTAAACTTTTTTTTAATTTTATTCAATTGTTCTCTTAAACGTGTCTTTTTTATTTTGTTTTATTAAATAAAACATTAGTTCCAAGAAATAAAATCATCAAACACAATTGGATACATGGTTAGTGTTGCAACATCAAATTTCTTTGTCTACTTATATATACCTTAATTTTTTAGTTTAATATTTAGTTATCATTAATGACTTTTTTGTACATTTATTAGCACAAATTACTCTCAATTTATTTTATTAAATACATCGGGTTTTCAATTTACAGTTATGATTTTTTTAATGTCTAGAAACACATTTGAAAAGCTTGCATACTCATGTTGCTTGTTGGGAAAAAAATTGAATTGCAGTGAAGCGTAGTGATGCATGGGTCAAATAACTAGTAAGAAACTCTAAAAGATGTGGAGTTTTCACTATAACAATTCACATTGTCTATATTTTTATTCAATTTGGTTCTCAATCTTTGTTTCTCTTCGATGGCTTCAATTTATGTTAAATTCATGGATAATTCATCAAATATTATTAGAAGTGTCAAGACTGAAACAAAAGGGATTGAAGTGCAAAAAGGGAAGAAAATGAAAATTTAAATATGGAATGAAAAGTACGCTTTGGTCATCTTCTTTTAAAATCATTTTTTTAATCCCTCAATATTTTTAGAACTGAATTGTAGTACAAAACTTTATTTTTAGTATTTTCAGTCTCTAGTTTGAGTTAGGATAGAGAAAGTCATTGGATCCTAATGGTAAAAAAAAAGGAAATTTAGTTGATAGTGATTTCGATCATAAAAAAAACTCACTCTTAGTATCTACAAATTTTATTTAATTAGAAAGAGTTCCAATAAGGTGTCCTTTCAAATTTAAATTGTCTTAAGAAAATAGATATAACCTTGGGAAAGTTTATGGTTGATTTTTTTGTTTTTGAATCTCTTTTTTTTTATTATTTGAAAGCATAAACATGCTTATTTAGGCCTTTACAATGGTTTTTAATTGTTTTTGGGTCAACAAATAACTAAAAAGGCACTAGATTTGAGTTTTTTTGTTCAACCCTTTCTGGTATCATATCATACTCCAACTTAAACTTTTTTATTTGATTCTATCCAATTGGCTTCTTAAACATGTCTTTTATTTTTCTCTTATTGCAAAAATATCAGTTTAAAAAACAAAGTTTGTCAAAGACATCTGGATGCATCTATCAACAAGCACTTTGATAATTAGTTAATTCTCAATTTAAAAAAAATCTTATTTTTTTATAACATGTTTAGAAAAATTATTATCTAATAACCTAAAACAGATCGGCCATTTATTGTAGATTACTGTTGCTCAAGACTCATGTGCACTGTTCACACGCAGTTTGATCCGGTGTGTCGCGCGAGTTCGTCCCGCCTTTTTTTTTGTTTTTTTCCGTTTGTTAACAGTGAATTAGCTATTTTACGCCTAGAAAACGACAAACAATGTCGCCGGTTTCAGGGGCTCCGCGGTAATTGACCATTGTCGGTCCGAGACCGGTCCGGTTCGTCTGACCCGGTTTTTTAATATTTCATTGAACAGTGCATTAACCATTTTGTCCCTCAAAAACGTCAAAACACACGCCTGGGAGTGAGGGGCTTTACGGTAATTAGCCAAAATTTTATTTTTTTTAATCTGAGAACTGTTGGCACGTCTCCGGACGCGCCGTTCGCTTCAGCGCTCACGCGTTCTTCGGACGGCGCGTGCGGCTTACTCCGGAGTCGGAAAACGCCCCAATCGGCGTCTAGAATGATTTTCCGGAGCATGTTCTCTTCCCTTTGGGGCGGCGCGTGTGACACTATGGTGTCCGGAGACGTGTCAATGGTCGTTTGAATTTCTCTCCCCCCCAATTTCTCTCTCCTGCCTACGCCAGCTGACGTCAACAAAGCTGTTTTTTGTCAAATTTCATTTCAGTCCCTGAACATTGTAAATTGTTTTCTAGCCCTTTATTGCTATTATATAGGTTTTGCTTTCTTTCAATTGCGTCCTTCAATTGAAATTGTTGATAAATTGAAGTTTCAATTTGGTCCCCATTCTTTTAAGTTTGCGGATTGGGCTGACATTTTACATATTTTTGGTATCAAAGTTTTGATTGCTTTCAATTTCATCCTTCCATGCAAATTTATTATAAATCCTTAATATTTTCGGTATCAAAGTTTGATTTCTTACAATTTTATCCTTCTATGCAAGTTAATTATAAAATTCAATTTCATTTCGGTCCCAAATCTTTTGATTCCAGGTTTTGTTTTAGATTATTTCATTTCAATGTTTTGATCGCTTCAGTTTTATTCTTGAAATTAAATATATTATTTAAAGTATGTCAAATTAATTATATATTTGTATATTTATATCAAATTAAATTTGTTAAACTAATTATATGTTCTAATATTTATTGAATATTATCGCCTAGGAATATATATATAGAGAGAAGAAAACATGACCTAGGATTTTTTGAAGAAAAAACAATTAATATCAATATTCTTAAATACATTTAATATAATAATATAATGAATAAATCGGATAAAATTAAAAAAAAATGGCTTTGAATTTTAATTTTGTCCTCTTTTTAAAAAAATTTATTTCTTAAAAAAATTACAATATTTTAGTTTTTAATATTTCAGATCTAATATTACCGGGCAAAAAATACAACTAAAAAAAATTTCACAAATTTACTTAGATTTAAAAAATATGCGAGTCACTTCCTGTTTCAATTACACTGTTCGTTTTAGACGGCAAATAAGTCATTATAGCACACAAAAAAAATTGGTTTTTTTCTAAAAAAATTACAATATTTTTATTTACAATGTGTCATATCTAATATTACTGGGGGAAAAATTACAACTCATAAAAAATATATAACAAATTTACCTAGGTTATCTACAATTAAAAAATATACGAGTCACTTCCCGTTTCGATTAAAGTGTTCTTTTTAGACGGCAAATAAATAATTATTGCACGCAAAAAAATTATGTTTATTTTTAAAAACAAATTACAATATTTTTATTTATAATGAGTCAGGTCTAATATTACTGAGGAACAAAAGCAACTCATAAAAATAAAAATGACAAATTTACCTAGGTTATCTATAATTAAAAAATATACGAACCACTTCCCATTTTGATTATTCTATAAAGTATGTGAGACTAATTATACGTTTTAATATTTATTGAATATTATCGTTTAAAATATATATAGAAAGAAAAAAAATGACCTAGGATTTTTTTCTTAAAAAAATTTAATATCAATATTCTTAAATACATTTAATATAATGATATGATTAATAAATCTTATAAAAATTATTTTTCCTTTTAATTTAAATTTGATGCTCTTTTGTTTAAGCTTATTTCTTAAAAAAAATATTACAATATTTTTATTTTTAATATTTTAAATCTAATATTACTGGGGAAAAAAACAACTCAAAAAAAATTACAAAATTACTTAGGTTATCTACAATTAAAAAATATACAAGTCACTTTCCATTTCGATTACACTATTCCTTTTAGACGGCAAATAAGTCATTATAGCACGTATAAAAAATTAAGTTCATTTCTTAAAAAAATTACAATATTTTTATTTTTAATGTGTCAGATCTAATATTACTGAGGAAAAAATGCAACTCAAAAAAAAAAAGTTGACAAATTTACCTAGGTTATCTATAATTAAAAAATATACAAACCACTTCTCATTTCAATTACACTATTCCTTTTAGGCGGGGAAAAAATTTATATGTTACATATTTTGTCTATTATAATGTTACGAATTAAATATTTAAACAACTAATTAAAGCATTTAAAAAATCAATTAGTTTTCTACATTAAAAAAACTCTAACGCAATGCGCGGGCAAGCATACTAATTATACCACGCAAAAAACTCATTTCTAGCATATTTGATCTATTGCAATTTCAGTGATTGAACATTAAAATAACTAATTATAGCACGCAAAAAATATGAGTTTATTTCTGGAAAATAAAATTATAATATTTTTATTTATAATGTGTCAGGTCTAATATTACTGAGGAAAAAATGCAACTCGTAAACAAAAATTACCTATGTTATCTGTAATTACAAAATATACGAACCACTTTCCATTTCATTTATACAGATTTTATCAATTATAATATTACTAATTTCAATATTAAAATAACAAAATACAATACATATAAAAACAATCAATGTTCTATATAGATAAAAAAAAGCTCCCGGCACATCACGCAGGCATATCGGTCGTTGAATCTAAATCAACTCATAATTTTAGTCATAAGTTTGACTATTAATATCAGTTGATTAGAAGTCAAGTCTGATAATTTATTTTGATCGCATAAATATTTTTTAATTTACAATTTGTCTTTTTACGTCAAAGTAAACCTTAAAAAAATGCCGTCATGATACTTTTTATATTGAAAAATAAAATAAAAAACCCAGCACGAAGAGACAAGACCAGGTAATAATTAATATACAGTTGATCGAAGTCTTGTTGGGTGACTTGCTTGACTTTATCAAGGGGTGACTTTTGGTCATGGGAAAGTGAAATAAATGTTTGACAGCATCCATTTGTTTCTCCTAGTAAGACATGCAAGCACAGGAAGCGCAGAAAGAAGAACGATTGGCCACTCTATAATATTTATTTATTTATTTATTTATTTGGTGATAAAATATTCCCCATTGGGATTAATGATGTTTTTTTTTTTCTCTTCTCGAGGGGACTGCAACTTGCTTAGTCAAACACATTTATTGGGGAGCGAATCGGTCAAGAAGAGATCTTGGGAAACAAAATAAAATTACAAAAAATAAGGATTTGATCTAACCTATACAAAAAAAAAAAAAACATTTATGATATATTTTGGATTTCACATCAAAATAGAGTGATATATAATTGAAGTGCCCTTTAAAAATTAAGACGTACCTAATGGTTTGAGGCTTTTTATATCTTCATCACTCATTAGTGGCAAAAATAGTTCCTAACTTTGAACTTCAGTCCACTCACGTTTTGGAAATCATTTTTTTTTCATATTCTATTCACTTTTCATCCCTTCCCATTTATTAATGTTATATATTAATAACGAAATTGTCTTATTAACAAAACATTACTAAAGTTGTCTTGGGTAGTCCTTTCATGCTATTGTTTTAAGTATGATTGAAGTTCTTAAATAAGCTTAGTGATTGAGTCTGCTGTTACAAACTTCTATGTTGCTATAATAAACAATTAAATTAATATATTTTCAGTGTATCAAGCAATATAACGACAATCAAAGGCTCTAAATAGTAGCCAAGGTACGAAAAATAATTATGTAATTTTAATGACTTGAAGCTAATGTCGTTTACAATACCTACTAAAGCTTAGAATCAGTTATAGTATGCCAAAGGAATCATGTAATGAAGTTTAGTACTGCAATCTTTATTTGAAATGTAATATAAATTATGATTAGCAGAGCATATTAATAATAATAATAAATAAATAAATAAAAAGGTAATGTCAGGGAAACGGTTGAGGACAATAGGGTATGGCTATGTTTAATAAAGTTTCAATTAACTAGTAGTTGTAATACATCATTGTAATAAACATCAATTAATTATCATAATTGGTTTAAATGTTATGTTTGCAACTTCATAATCTAATTTTAAGTTAATTAAAGTTCTCCATCATAAGAAGACTAAATTGAAATATTTAAATTATTTTGTTAGTTTTAAATCATTGTCATAAATGTTGAGGAAATTGCAGAACCTTATCAATCTCGCCAATTATTTTTGCGATTAATGTTTTTTTTTGTTTATGTTCTATCCTTCCTTCACCATACCAAACCCTAACTTTTCATGTAATTCCATTCATTCATTCATATATTTCGTTTTTAACTCAAAATATTCAAAGTTACACTTTAAATCTTTTTCCATTTTCTTTTTAAATGCAACATCAACAAATTCATCAATCTCTTAAGTAATGCAACTGAGAAATTGAAGAAATAATAAAATCAAAATTTACCTGGATTTTACATGGAAAAGGGGATTACAAGACTTGAGGAGAGCAAATTTGGTGGTGAATGGTGATTTGTGTAGATCTTGGTGCTGGTTTGTGGATTTTGCAATTGTTTATGGCTAATAAATAAATAAATAATCATGGTGTTTGCCTGTAAAGAGAGGTTCTTCGAGAAAGGAAAAGGTTGTTGAAGTGATTGAAAAATATGGACAATTAGAATAATCGTTCACTATGTTCTCGGGAGAATAGGGAGGAGAAAAAAGGACGGGGGTATTTTGATTATTTAGAAGCAGGCGAGGCATTGCTTTTTCTTAACGGTCGGACCATAGTTTTGACATGGATAAATGGTTATTTTGCTAAACACTTTTTATTATTATTATGGTCCAACCATAACTTATTTCCGGGTTTTTTCTAAAATCTTCTCGATAAAAAATGAAAAAAAAAAACTGATGTTGGTAGAAAAATTAGGCTGCAAATTCAAACAGATTCGATAGCCTGATCGTATATCTATTGTGTTTAAAGATGAAGAAAAATACAAATTCTTGCAGACCATTAGATTTTCTAGTAACTTTAATACTAAATGTCGGTTACTAAAACTTATTATCATAATTTTATGATTATAAAAAAACATTGTTTTCCATGCACGGTGTCCTCTCTCCTGTGATAGCAACGCACAAGAAAAGAGAAAAAAAAACATAAATAGCACAACACGCGAGAAGAGTGAACAAACCATCATCAGGACACACACAGCAAATTCTAACGCAAAAACAAAAACAAAAACAAACAGCAATTTCTAACGCAAAAACAAACGGGTCCTTGTTTGTCGTATTTCCCCACCCAACTATGGCGTCCAAATTAAGTTTACTTTATAATCTCATAATTAGAAGGTGAGTTATTATTGTCTCCGTGTAGTCATTTTCAAAGAATCTGACCAATTTGAAGTTGTGGTGTGCCCGTCAATAAAACAAAACACATGCTTCACTCTTAATAATTTAAACCCTAACTTGGTGGATGTGCTTCCTCCTCTCCTTTTCTGTTTTTTCATAACATTTCAGATGTCCCACGTTGGCCACTGTCCTACGTTGGCCACCCCAATACGAATCAAGCTGACGTACCTAACAACATTGAGCAGCCACACTACCCTCTTTACCACAGATCCCTTCATGGATATTCAATTCCATCAACCTATTACGTACATCCCAATCTCTCCCTTTCCTACTTGAACCATGCCCTGTTTTTTTACTAAATTTGAAAATTAGCGACGTAAGAAAACAAAATGCTACCATACAAAAAAAAAAGAACAAAAAACACCATCTAGTAGATGCTCAATGGTAAAAGGTTAAGATTAAAGAGTTTGTTCTTTTTGTGGTCTCAGGTTCGAGCTCTTGGTTGCTAATATGATGACCACTAAAAATTTATATAATTTTTAACTTCAAGATCTGTAAAATTAGTTGAGATATACGCAAGCTGACCCGACAAGATGCTGTCTGTGTGGTTTATATTCCTTGTGTGACAGAGTCAGGGATGGATGGTACCATGATGCTTTTCTTGTCATTTAAGAAATGGGCCTTTCTTGCTATGGAACCCACGTGAAGGTCGCATTTATGCCCCAAAATCATATCATGATGCACAATAATTGTTGATTAATTAATAATTTGACTTCAATAATAGAAAAATCTAATAATCTAAGAAGGGTTTCTAGCATAAAAAAATAAGGACAAATTGTAAAAAAAATATTGAATAATAGAGATAATTATATTGAAACATGTATAGTATCTTCTGCTTAATACAAGAAAATAATTCTTCTTTTACATAACACAATAGACTTGACCTGCACTTTTTATTTGTTTTGCATGCATATAATGTCTAGATGTCAAAATATATTTAAAGAAAGAAAAAAAATATGTGATTGATAAAAAAAAAATAGACAACTTTGGAAAGTTGAACAAATAACAAAATAATTACGATAATATAGAGAAAAAAAAACTTTTTTTTCAAAAGTATAAAACAATATAGCTTAATTTTCAGTGAGCTACATATAAAATAATAAAATTGGATAAAAACATTAGACCACATTAACCTAGGTTAGCCTGACAAGTTATAATCTCGGTAATAAAGGAAAAAGACAACATGTTAAACTTGTCTAGGTTATGAAATCAAGATGACTCGATAGAAAATAAAATAAAAAAATCATGAAACTATTTTTTTAAGCAAAAAAAAATTAATATAAAAAATGAAATTAAAAAAAATAAGTAAAAAAATAACAAATCTCAATCCATGTAAGTTATTCAAACTCATAACCTAGATCTTTAGACCACAAACACTATATTTAGAAGATAAAAAACACAAAGTTCAATTCTTAATCAATCAAATATTAAAGAATAAAATTAAAAAAACAAATTCATATACTAAGGGTCCAAAACAAAAATATATAATTAAAAGAATGAAGATTAAAATAAAATAAAGAAACACTATAATTTTTTTTTTGAGGGGTGAAATTAAAAAGAAAAATAAAAAATGAGGACCAAATTGGAAAATAAACAACTTATCACAAATTGGTATCATTTTATTTGAATTTCAAAAGGTTGATGCTACTTATTGAATAAAGTTTGGGGTTTAGGGTTCTTGATTTACTAAAGACTTAATGTTTGTTTGAGAGCGTGATTAATGTTGTTTTTCAAAATATTTTTTTTTATTTTCCACACCCCCCCTTAATTCTTTGTTGGTTCAAACACTTTTATTTTAATACCAAATTATCACTTAATCAACTTGACTATAACTAAAAAATTAGATTGAAAATACAAAAAAGCTCGTGAGTTTTTAAAATTATGCTTTTAAAAGTAATTCAGTTATTTTACTATGCCTTAGAAATGTAAAAAGACTGAATTATTCCCTATTATTATTATAATGGCTAATGAAATTTATAAAAAAATTGAATTTCCTTTAATAACCAATCTAATAAATTTATGAATAGGAAAAATCAATTCTAGTGAACATTAACTCTTATAATGTTCTGGAAATAGCTTTAGTTAACTATACTTTCTTGCTAAGCTAAAATCAAACACTTAGGAATCCAAATCCTACTAAAATCACACCATCTCACAATCAAAAGACAACTAAATAAATAAAATCTATTTAACATTATCATTATAAAAAAATTAACTATATTTTTCTTTCTAAAACTCACTTATAAATTTATATTAATTGATCATATATAAATAATTCTTAATGTCTATTTCTTACAAGGTTTTGTTTAAAACTATGGAGGAGCAAATTGATTAAAGTTGTTTATTGTTCTAACCATAAATTTAAAAGTATTTATTTAATCAATAAGCACTATAGTTTATTTGAAATGGTGATGGCAATAATAATGGTGATGAGATGGAAACGAAAGTCGTAGAGGTGATGGTGGCAAAATGACAGAGGCGACGGTGAGGTGATCATGATGACGGTGAAAGAAAAGATTGTGGTAAGAGAAAATGCTTGAGAGATGATAATGACGGTGAGATGGCGTGGTGGTAAAAGAGATTGTTGTGAGATGAAAGTGGTGATCGTTATGAAATGAAGATAATTGTGGAAATAACTGAATGATATTATAAGAAGATTATTATTTATAAAACTTCATGATATAAAAATATTTCATAGAAAATAAACTAAGTTTAAAAATTTATTGTAAAAAACTTTACATTAACCGGTTTTCTGTTAAAAAATTACTTGTAACAAACACAAAAAAATAATAATTGAAAACAAACTTAGAAAACAAATTTTACATTAATTATGTGTATTTAATAAATGATTTTTAACATAAAATTTTTACTCAATTTATATCTTGATTGTTTATATTTAACTATATATACGAGAGTTATAATAAAATTTAATATTTATATGGAATTAATGTTTATTTATTTCTTATTAGCGGGGGATCCCATAAATATCTCCAAATTCAGTAAAAAAATAAATTATGGAGAAGGGAGGAGAGCTAAAAAAGCTTATCAACAAATAATTTTGCCGTTCCACTGCATGCTTTGTAATTAAATAAATATAATTAAAATAGGAGCAAACAATCAAGAAAATCAAATCTAACCTATCAATCTAACCTATAATTTTGCCGTTTCACTCGACACTGCATGCTTTTGCACATGTTGCCGAAACTCACGCTATCGTGGCGCACGCGCCGCATGCGTCTTCTGCTTCTCCTCCACGTTGGTGACCTGTCAGTCCCTATTTATTCGGTAATTAAGGTATTTAAACCAAGGTTGTCAATACCATTCCGGTCGCAGTTCTGGTTTTTTTATTGAAACGGAACGTTTCGGTTTTGGCGTGCCGTTTTGAGGCTATACTATTTATATATAATTAATTATATATATATATATATGAAAAAAAAATATTAATTTAACAAGTATAATTTAAGTTCAAGATAAATTAACTTTAAATTATACAATACAAACACAAAGTCAAACAAACATAATCTCAAAATTAGAAACATCTCTAAAATTCCAAAATATTATGATAGTAAAATGTTCTAAAATAAAAGAAATATTATGATTTTGAGCCGGAACGGTACCGAGACGTTCCGACCGGAATTTAGCTGGAATTTTCGAAACAAGCCGGAATTAAAACCGAGATGAAAACGACGCTGTTTCGTTTCAATTATTTTAATGGCACGGAACATTCCGGTCATTCCGGCCGGAACGGAGCAGAATTAAGAAGCCTGATTTAAACCTCTAATTCTTCGATTTATGAATTTAATACTCACCCTTGGTAGGAGGTTGCATTTGATCTATGGTTTATGATTTTGAACTGATATTATGTGATTTATTAAATAAAACGTGGTTTTGAGCTCTAGCTAGTTTGTATTTGTTGAAAACGAGGTTAGGTTTAAATATTGTAATAATGCCCATGATGTCGTCTAGGGTTATGTTTTAGTTTTTTTAGTCACGTTTATGTTTAAAAAACATTGATGATTTAGAGCTAAGCATGACATGTGCAGTAATAATATCAAAATTTTATGTTTTAATTAAAAAATCTTAGGGGACTTATTTGGTCATTGGTGAAACGAGTTTTGTCTCCTTATTTTTGTGTATGAAAAATAAAATATAACATTTGAAAACAAGTTATTATATGAAAATTATAATATAACATGTGACAACAAGCTATTATATATATATATATATATGGATATATGAAAATTAAAATATAGCATGTGACAACAAGCTATTATTATATATAACATGTGACAACAAGCTATATATGGATATTGTGTTTGTGAGTGATGCATTGCATGTGATTATATTTTATTATTGTCTTTTATTATTTTATTTTATGTCTATTTTAGATCTTGGATTTAAGAGTGATAATGGTCTAATGATGTTTTATTAATTTTTATCATCTATTATTGTGATTATTTTTAAGGCATTAATTAATTTCTCAAATCCCATAAAATGAATTTCCTGTTGAAAGAAGATTATTTGGCTGCTAATAGTTGCAGATATTAGTTGAAGAGTTTGTTGACAGCTGTCTTGATAAGCAGATAGAGTTAGTTAGCTTGAGATTAGTTTTAGTTAATTTTCCTGTTTTGGCTTGTATTGCTTATTTCTCTTTGTATATAAGTCTAAGATAAATACAATCAATACATACTTTTTACAACATGGTATCAGAGCCATTCTAAACAAATAAACAAGAAACTGCAGTTTTCTTGAGAAAGAAATCAAAAGAGAGAAAAAGAAATAAGCAATCAAAATCGAAATCAAGAACAAAAGAATGGCAGAAAGCAGCAGCTTTGTACAACCAGCAATACCTCGTTTCGACGGCCATTATGATCATTGGTCAATGCTTATGGAGAACTTCTTGAGATCAAAGGAGTTTTGGGGACTAATAGAGAAGGGCATTCTGCAGACAAAGGAGGGAGTAGAACCAACTGAAGAACAGAGAAAAACAAAGGAAGAAGAGAAATTAAAAGATTTAAAAGTGAAAAACTATCTATTCCAAGCCATAGATAGAACAATCATTGAAACCATTCTTAATAAAGATAGTGCAAAGGGCATTTGGGAGTCAATGAGAATGAAATATCAGGGTACTAACAAAGTCAGACGTGCCCAGTTGCAAGCATTAAGGAGAGAATGGGAGCTTCTCGGCATGAAGGAGGGGGAGACAGTTGATGAATACTTTGCAAAAATAATGACAGTTGCCAACAAAATGAAGGCTAATGGAGAGAAGATGGAGCAGATTACAGTTGTTGAAAAGATCTTGAGGTCATTAACCTCAAGATTCAACTATGTAGTATGTTCCATAGAGGAATCAAATGACCTCTCAAAGATGGCCATTGATCAACTTCAAAGCAGTTTGATAGTTCATGAACAAAGAATGGGAGGACAATTGGAGGAAGAACATGCGTTAAATGTTATCAATGCAACAAGAACTGAAGGAAGATTTGGGCACAGATTCGAGGGAAGAGGAAGAAATCGTGCACCTTTCAGAGGAAGAGGGAGAGGTAGAAGCAGACCAACATACAGCAGAACACATGTTCAGTGTTATAACTGTTTGAAATTAGGACACTATCAATATGAGTGTCCTGATAAAGAAAAGAATGTAAACTATGCTGAGTTTAATGAAGAAGAAGAAATGCTTCTAATGGCATTTGAAGAAATACAGCAAACAGGAGACTCAACTACTTGGTTTCTTGACAGTGGATGCAGCAACCACATGTGCAGAACCAAGGAGTGGTTTATGGATTTTGATGATCAATTCAGGCAGTCTGTGAAGTTGGGAGACAATTCCAGTATTATGGCTATGGGCAAAGGAGATATCAAATTAGTCATAGATGGACTAACTCAAATAATTCAAGAGGTGTACTACATACCAGAAATCAGAAACAACCTTCTCAGCATTGGGCAATTTCAAGAGAAGAATCTGACTATCCTCATGAAACATGGAGTATGTGGAGTGTATCATCCAAGAAGAGGATTAATCATGCAATCAAAGATGTCACAAAATAGAATGTTCGCAGTGTCTGCAATAGTAACCCTTCCAACTGTGAACTGCTTACAAATCACAACCAAAGACATCTCATCTTTGTGGCATAGGAGATATGGACACCTCAGTCTCAGTGGACTAAAAACTCTATTTGACAAGAAGATGGTCACGGGCTTGCCAAAGATTGATGAAGCAACGAAATATGCAATGACTGCATGGCTGGAAAACACCATAGAGACAGCATGCCAAAGCAAAGCTTGTGGAGAGCAACAAAGAGGCTTCAGCTGGTCCACGCTGACATTTGTGGTCCAATCTCCCCAACATCAAACAGTGGAAAGAGGTATGTAATCACGTTCATTGATGATTACAGTAGAAGAACTTGGGCATATTTTTTGGCTCAAAAATCTGAGGCATTATCTAGCTTTTATAGATACAAAATGCTAGTGGAAAGGGAAAGTGGTGAGAAAATTGTGTGTTTGAGAACTGATCGAGGGGGAGAATTCTGCTCCCAAGAATTTGATGAATTCTGCAAAATTCAAGGCATTAGCAGACAACTCACAGCACCACATACCCCACAGCAAAATGGGGTTGCGGAGAGAAAGAATCGCACCATAATGAACATGGTGCGAAGCATGCTTTCAGAGAAGGAAATGCCAAGGGAATTCTGGCCTGAAGCATGCAATTGGGCAATATATGTCTTGAACAGAAGTCCCACTCTAGCAGTCAAGGACATCACCCCTGAACAAGCCTGGAATGGCAGGAAGCCTTGTGTTGATCAGTTCAGAGTTTTTGGGTGTGTAGCCCATGTACACATACCTGACAAGCTGAGGAAGAAGCTCGATAATAAGAGCATGAAATGTGTACTTTTGGGCATCAGTGCAGAATCAAAAGCCTACAGGCTTTATGATCCAATTAACAAGAAAATATTGATTAGTAGAGACATAGTATGTGCTGAAAATGACAAGTGGAACTGGGAAAAGGGAAGTGTAGCAGAACCTGCCATGCTTGAGTATGAAGATGCAGATGAGCATCCCAGTACAAGAACAGGAGTAGAATCAGTAGCTGATACTGAGGAGAATGAATCAGAAACTGAGCAAGACAATGAAGGTGAACCGGTCGACCGCCTGAAAGGTGCTACTGAACCGGTCGACCGGTTGGAAACTTCATCCTCAAGACCAAATTTGGAGAGAAACAGAAGACAACCAAACTGGCTTAAGGACTATGTTACTAGCAAGGAATTGAATGAAGAGGAAGAAGAGCACAGCCTGGCAATGTTCATATCCGCAGAAGACCCAAGCAACTTTGAAGAAGCATACAAAGTACCAAAATGGAGAGAGGCCATGGATGAAGAAATGAGGGCAATTGAGAAGAATAAGACATGGGAACTAACAACACTGCCTAGTGGTGCAAAACCAATAGGAGTAAAGTGGGTATTCAAAACAAAGCTCAATGAAAAGGGGAATGTGGAGAAATATAAGGCTAGACTTGTTGCAAAGGGGTACTCACAGAGGCAAGGAATCGATTATAAAGAGGTTTTTGCCCCTGTAGCCCGATGGGACACCATTAGAGCAGTCATAGCACTCGCAGCTCACAAGAATTGGAATGTCTTCCAATTGGATGTGAAGAGTGCATTCTTGCACGGAGAGCTAGATGAAGAGATCTTTGTTATGCAGCCACAAGGGTATGAAAGAAAGGGGAAAGAATACAAAGTCTATAGATTGAAGAAAGCTTTGTATGGTCTTAAGCAAGCCCCTAGGGCTTGGTACAGCCGGATTGAGACATACTTCATTAAGGAAGGATTTGAAAAATGTTTTTGTGAACACACATTGTTCATAAAAACTGGCGATGAAGGGAAAATTCTGATCGTAAGTCTCTATGTAGATGATCTTATCTACACAGGGAATAATGAGGTAATGTTCACAGAATTTAAAGACTCAATGCAGAGGGAATTTGACATGTCAGACCTTGGTAGAATGAAGTATTTCCTAGGCATAGAGGTGGTATAAACTGCCAATGCAATCTTCATCTGCCAACAAAAATATGCACATGAAGTACTTGAAAGATTCGGCATGGGACAAAGCAATGTTGTGGCAAACCCAATGGTTCCAGGATGCAAGCTTTCAAAGGAAGGGAATGGTGATTCGAAAGTGGATGCTACTGAGTATAAAAGATTGGTAGGTAGTCTGCTGTATTTAACAGCTACCAGACCTGACATCATGTATTCAGTAGGAATGATCAGCAGGTACATGGATCAACCAACTGAAATGCACCTTCAAAGTGCTAAACGAATACTTCGATACATCAGAGGTACTGCAGACCTTGGAATCAGTTACAAAAGAGGAGGTGAAGGGAGCTTGATCGCATTTGCTGACAGCGATTACGCTGGAGATGTTGATGATAGAAGGAGTACTTTGGGGTATGTATTCATGCTTGGGACAGGGGCTGTGTCATGGTCCTCTAAGAAGCAACCTGTTGTTACTCTATCTAGCACTGAAGCTGAGTTTATAGCAGCTGCTTCTTGTGCGTGCCAAGGGGTTTGGATGAGAAGAATTATGGAAAAGCTTGGTCAGGTTCAAGGAAGGAGCACAACCATTTTCTGTGACAACACCTCTGCTATTAAACTGTCAAAGAACCCAGTTTTACATGGGAGAAGTAAACACATTGATGTTAGGTTCCACTTCTTGCGTGAGCTTACAAGAGATGGGGTAATTGAGTTGATCCAGTGCAGCACAAAGGAACAATTATCCGACATTATGACCAAACCTCTCAAGGTTGAGACATTTCTGAAGCTAAGGGAACAACTTGGGATGTGCAGGTTGATAAATGTAAACTGATTGTTGAATACAATTCAGTTTAAGGAAGGATGTTGAAAGAAGATTATTTGGCTGCTAATAGTTGCAGATATTAGTTGAAGAGTTTGTTGACAGCTGTCTTGATAAGCAGATAGAGTTAGTTAGCTTGAGATTAGTTTTAGTTAATTTTCCTGTTTTGGCTTGTATTGCTTATTTCTCT
>CM055020.1:3857461-3944961 GCA_029204005.1 Salix udensis
TACTTTTTTACAACATTTCCCTAGGTAGACTTTCTAAAGAAAAAAATAGAATTGAGTCTTAGGGTTTTTTCTTTTATTATTATTTTTAAATTACATGGCATGGAAGGTTGATATGGTCTCGAAGTTAATGTTTTTTTATATTTTAAGAGGATTATTATTTGTTTTAATTAATGAAGCAGGTGGGGCGACTGAGACCTCCACCATATATATTTTTATTTTTTTTATTTTGGCTAAGGAGGTCAGCTCTTTTTTTTATTTGCTAAGTTTAACTCCTTGGGCAAACCGATACAGTGGGTAATAGTTTAGAGGTCGCCGATCCAAATCTTTTTTAACATAATGAAAAACAAGTTTGACTCCGATTAAAATTTATTTATCATTGTTGTTAGATTAGACCCAATAAATTAATTTTTAATTTTTTAATTTAAATTAAAATTTAAAATTAAAATTAAATTATATACGAGAGTTATGATGACATGATCGAGTTGACATGACTTCCTAACTAGTTCTTCTAAATTTATAGTGATGCAAATGGCAAATGGCAAATGGATGGATATGCTAAACTATAGAAAGCTTGGGGCTGACTTTAAAAGTTTGGAAAAGTAGCGTAGCGGATAAATTTTTTTATACGAGGAGATCTCATTTTCCGAAATATTTTGTGGGTTTAAATAAGTGAAAAAATTCTAATTATTTTAAAAAGAATTTAAAGAATACATGTCATGACTCGAACTCAAGATCTACTATACAAATTACAAGTCATCTATTATCACGCCACGTCTCTTGTGGACGGATTAGATTATTGGTAACAACGGTTTTCTTTTTTTAAATATACATTTTACTATTACCTATGTCATTAAAATTATTGATTTATCATATAAATATTGTCTCTACCTTTCCTAAAAACACATCGTTTCCTGTATGCTCTTGATAATATATATATATATATATATATATATATATATATATATATATATATATATATATATATATATATATATATATATGTCTTTCATTCTTAATATTTTATGTATTTTTTAATAAGTTTTCTCTCAAAATCTCGTAAATATTATTATTTTTTTAAGAATTTATTCGACTAAATCTATAAGGAATCATATTAACTACAACTCACCTAACAAGAAAAGTTAAGGAATCCTATTGAATTTCAATTTGACTAAGCTATTCTTAAACCTATAACCATTTATTTTTATTGTAAAATATGAATTAATCTATTAAGTTAAGACATGCTTTTGAAGTTTAACCGATTAAGAAGGAATGCCATAGAATTCTCATGTGAACCACGAATTTTGAAGTCAAAGATTATTATAAATATTAATTAAAATAATAAGCTTAGAAATTTTATTGAAATTTAAACGGATTATTATTGAGAATAAAAAACACGTAAATAAATCAGTTGTTTTGGTTGGTGGAGGATAAATTGAAAACAACTGATTATTATAAATACTGGGATAAGTTTGTGTTCAAATGAAGCCAGTAACTCGATCTCTGTGCTTTCTTCCAAACTCCCTACCCAGCAACCTGGTCCTGCTCTATCATTTTCGGCGACGAAAATCGAAGGAAACGAGATCGAAAGAGATCACTCATTCCCAGAAAAGATGGAAGACCCAGTTGCAATCATCGTAGGAGCTGGTCCGTCTGGGTTAGCCACCTCTGCCTGCCTGAGCCACCATTCAATCCCTCACATCGTCCTCGAAAGAGAAGATTGCTATGCTTCTCTATGGAGAAAATACACGTATGACCGTCTGCACCTTCACCTGAGAAAGCAGTTCTGCGAGCTACCTCACGTGTCTTTTCCCGACTCATACCCCGCCTATGTCCCAAAAAATCAGTTCTTACAATACTTGGAGGACTATGTTTCCCACTTCAAGATCAGTCCCATGTACCAAAGAAGTGTCGAGTTTGCGAGTTTCGATGAAGAGGCCAGGAAATGGAATGTTAAGGCCAAAAATGTGAGCTCTGGGGAGATTGAGGAATACTCTGCGAGGTTTTTGGTGGTGGCTAGTGGAGAAACTAGCAATCCGTTTATACCAGAGTTGGAGGGGTTGAACACTTTCTCCGGAGAGTTTCTTCACTCTACTAAATTCAAAAATGGAAAGACTTACCGTGATAAGAATGTTCTGGTTGTTGGGTCTGGTAATTCCGGCATGGAAATTGCATTAGATCTCGCAAACCATGGTGCAAGAACATCGATCGCCATCCGTAGTCCGGTAACTTATCATCTGGCTCTATCAATCTTTAATTTGTTTGTTTCGAGTATAAATTATTAACTGTTTCCAAGACTCTGTTTTCTTCTTCTTCTTCTTCTTTCAGAGAATGGTTCGATCTCGAATTATGCTAGCTAACTAGTAGTGGGTGTAAGTTAATTATGAATTATATATGATTGGACCCATGTTCATGCTTGCAGATTCACATTCTATCGAGGGAGATGGTATACTTGGGATTGACTTTGATGAAGTATTTTTCAACGGGCATTGTGGACAAAGTCATGGCGATGCTTAGCAAGCTTGTTTATGGAGACTTAAGCAAGCATGGGATAATTCGACCAGCAGAGGGGCCGTTTTTTCATGAAAGTTGCTTACGGGAAGTATCCAGTTTTCGACGTCGGCACCGTGAAGAAAATCAAGTCCGGGTGAGATCCAGGTATGTTGTGCATTTATGAATCAGAGAGAGCAGGTAATGGATTTATTTCCGGCCACCAAGTCCTTAAACATACGAAAGAGAGAAAGAAATCCTTACATAAATCCGGTCGAGCCCATGATGGGTTCAATGATTATTTTATGGTTGGGTCTTATACAATCATTTTGGTAGCTTCTAACTTAGTTATCAGCAACTAATCGGGAGTCAATGACATCCTGTCGTGTTCAACACATCTTTTAGCAAACAAAAGTAACGAGATCTCACATTTACATATAGTTGTTGAAAACAGATGGTTCCATGAATGGATGACAGCAACTATAATCATACCAGTTAAAGCTGTCTCCTCTAGCTCACCTAAATCATAGAGTGTATGGACATCATTAGTTTAGCTTTGAAATTACTTCATTTGTGTAGTAAAGTTTGTGCAAAACCATGCTGTAATGCCAGAAAGTTTCCTTCGGCTAATAAATGACTGTTTGCTGTGCTTGCGTGTGTGCCGACAGTTGATTATGGTGTCGAAGATCGTGATTTTTTGGCTTTTGTGTGATCAGGTCCTGCCCGCGCTGGAAAGCATAAGAGGCGAGGAGGTGGTGTTTGAAAATGGCAAGTCGCACCCCTTTGACGCCATTGTTTTCTGCACTGGATTCGAGAGATCGACTAATAAATGGCTCAAGGTGGGTGGTTTTATTAAACCAACAAAAAGTAAACTCACCACTGCATGTGTTTACGTACTTTGACCAGTCATAGCTGTGTTTGACCAGGGGGATGATTACCTTTTGAATGAGAATGGGATTCCCAAGCCAAGTTACCCGAACCACTGGAAGGGGAAGGACGGTCTGTACTGTGTCGGATTGTCAAGGAGAGGCTTGTATGGAGCCGGTGCGGATGCGCAGAATGTGGTCAACGATATCAAGGCGCTCTTGTAGATGATGGCTTTTGGTCATGCTACCAGGAAAAGAAAAAATAGAGTGACTATTTTCTATCGCGTTTGTTTGACTGATGATGAATGAAGTCAAATAAAATGTGAAAATAAAATTGTTCTATTTTTAATATATATTGCTCTTAAATTATTTAATTAATTTCCTTTTACTTCAGTTTCAGTTTTACATGGACTGTTGAATTTAATAATAGTATAATAACCTAGTTACAAGACTTGGATCATCCCATCATCTAGTTAAAACCCAGGCCTAGACCAGTCTGGATTTAAGAAAAAAAAATAAAGAAATAGTTGACCAATCCAATCCATTCAAAAACTTGGTCGAAACATGACCTGATCAACTCGCTATCCAATCAACCCCGAGTAAAACCTGAGTGAAAGACTTGTTTAATGTGTTTTTTATCAAACATCATTATTTTAATTTTTTTTAAAATAAGATTAATCGTTCCTACATGTAACCCAAGTCTTGTTCTGGATTAGATTTCTAAACGATAATAATAAATATTTCTGTCATCACATACCATAGTTAAACATGTTTAGAATTAAGTGTTTTTTACATGAGTTATTTTACAGACGAGAAAAAAAAATATTATTTTAAAAACATATCTTCTCTATACCTTCTATTTTAAAAATATATAAATTCATTTCAAAATTATCTCATTATATTTAATTTTAAATCACTCTGTGTATCTCTTTAACTGAACAAATTTCTACAAATCTATTCTATATCAAGGTGTTATGTCATGAAACATCAAAATCCCTAGGCTGTGATTGTACACGTGTGAGGTTACAAGACGTCTATATTGTGTTGCATAATTAACTTGGATTGATAAAGATGGGTTTGAAGGTGCATGGATGGTTCTAGTTGCTTGAGTAGTGAACCTATCAGCAGTGCATTTCATTTTCTAAGTTAGCTATTCTCAATCAACTTACCATTTCAGAGCAGTAGAGACCAGAGACTGGCTGGCTTTGTAAATCCACGATCCCCTGCTGGAAATTCAAAGCCCAGAACGAGACAATCTCCCAGAACCTATCTTCCCAGTAGCAAACTGGATGTGTTATGTGCCGCATCAAATGTAACAATAAATAATTTAATTGTACATTATTTATAATCATACAACTTCAAGGCTGTCAAGAAAAATGAGCCCTTCAGTGATTAGGCTCTTCCTAATTGAGGTGTAAACATGCAAATTGGTTAAAATCCATCTGGGAAAGCACCGCCACCCAGACAGAATGAACGAAAAGAAGGGGTGACCATGATCATGTGAATACACACCAGAAAAGGAACTCGTGTAATGACCTTCGAAAAATGAGCAGAAGCATGGCATTGATCAATTTGGTGGCTTTGAGGTTATAACCATACTTTCCAAATATTGTGTATCATGCCCAGAGGAGTCCATCAAGGCCAATTTCCAGATTTGAAACTGGGCTGTTGCCAAAATCCTGAACTTCAACTTTGTTGTCGTCCAATGAATCCACATATGGCTCCAATAGATCAGAAGATCGTTCAGATGGAATTCCATAATCTTTGAGAATGTGGAATGAAGAAGCACTCGCTGCTTCTCTCTCCAACACAACAACATAATTGTCTTCAAATTCGAAAACCAAGTATTTGTTCTTGCATGCTGATTAAAATCACAAAAAACATGAGGGCAAAAGTGAAAATGGAACAAAAACAGAGAAGGGGCAGTCGGCTTACAGTCGACAAGGTGTGCTAGGTGACGGATGTTTTTTATTGGAGTTCCATTGAACTTCAAAACCTGCAAGTTTTTATTCTTCTTAGTACCTGCAAATAACAGCAAGCAGGTGCGGACAACAGTTGTTACTGGTTATAGATAACGTGCCTGCTGATTGCTCATTTCCTCGTATCCAAAGTTAACTTCATTTGCCAAGACCTGTCAATAGAAAGAAAATGATCAAGGCAGCCATGTCCAAGAATATGCCAACAATATGTTAAATTTTTCAATAAAACAAAGATTTAATAAGTACCGAAAACTTGCCACTGTAATTAAAGCACATGAGATAGTAGCATTGCATCTGCAAAGTTGCTGAAAGATTTCAATTGATGAGAAGCGGTATAGACTTACTTGTGATAGGATAACAATCTGCTGCCCTTTGAACCTTGCCAGTGAATAACGTGACTTTGCTAGCAGTTTCAACTGAAGCAAGATAAAACCAATCAAATTAAAAACAATAAAAGTGTATTGGTGACCAATGCAAAAGGTGTTAAAGCAACCGGTCATAGGACTTACCCCTATAGAGTCTTCGCATTCCTCCCTGCCAACAGGGGAACAAAATCTCTTGCATTAGCAATTATCACTCACAGCAGGAATATAAATTAACAGATTAATCACATTACTGAGTGCTTGGATGTATTCATACTCTATCAGTGGTTCTGAAAGTGGGGTAAACACCAAACCAGCAATTATTAAATACGAAGGCTGACCTCCATCAACATGATATGGAACCTTAAAGCAAGAAGATAAAAATCCAAGTTTTTTTTGATATATGAATCCAATAAATCAACTCATATATGATGTAGAGCCAAGATTTTAATGACATTACCAAATGCACTCGTGGATTAAGAACTACTTTAACTTTCATGAATGACCCAGCTCTAATTATGCCAAGCTCTGCTACATCGCCTGCAAATCTGTTTAGATACATACAGAAAAGTATGAAGGCCAAAGAACAATGACTATTTGGATATTCATAGAAACAGGCTCAAAGAAGGTTATGAACAGACTGAGAAAAAAAATATTCAAAGCCTAGCAATAAAGAAACAATGGTTGAACTAAAGCCCTTTACTTTTGACTAATAAGATAACGGAATGCAATGCGCTCATTTGATCGAAATGGTACTGTTCCTTCACACCCTACATTAACATCATCAAAGCTCACAATCACATCCCCCTGAAAAGAACAACTACAATCAAAATTAGTCAGCAGATAAAAATTAGAGGTAGAAAGGAGAATCCATCTCAAGAAGAAATTACTTATTCAAGCTTTTAGTCTTATTCATAAATCAAATTACTCTACTAACCACTGCAAGAAAATGAGGACTACCAATTCACACAAGGACTGAATCTTGTGCAAAATTAAAATTTCATGTCTAGAGTTAGTTTTTGCCATGGCATTATTACAAACCTTTTTCATGAAACACAATGTATTGCTATTACATTTTCTTCTATTTTCAGTATTCATTAATCCTATTGCAGTCAGAACACTAAAAAAATGCTGCATGGATATTTATATATAGATTGGTCTGGCTGACAATATTGAGAAGCATGATAAAAAATAATCCACTAAAGGCCAGTGTACCTCCTTTAAGACTCTATTAGCATCAGAGGTTGGTTCAACTCTTCGTACCAACACACCCTGCACGAACCAGACATTATAAGGGAATTGCATGGCAGATTCATTCAATGAAGTTGCACATTACATGAAGAAAGCAAACATAGGTTATAAATGAATTGTTTCCTCCATTTTCCATTTTTACAGGAACATTGAAAAGCTCTCCCTTCTCTAGTAATTGAAAGTGTACATGTTTTTCACAACATTCAGCAGAATGTTCCATGCTTGCACATTGGCAACATACAAATGACTCTTCAAATCATAAACCTATAACCATCAAACAATCTACAAAATGATACCACTGTTTAATCACATGATATGTAAAACTTGAAATTTGAAGAGAAAATATGTGAGTGTACTTTGCTTTTGAGACAATTATAAGGGTCTATTAGTTTAGGTACCAAGGGGGTGCTAACCATTCACTGAAGCTAGAGGAATGGAGTAACAAAAAAGGCTGACCATACATCACATAAACTATATGCAGAATCAGTATTTGTGGAAATTAAGAACTCGAAGGGGGAGAGTGAAAAAGACTGTCAATGTGTATAGTTTTAAACCAAAAATCCTCCATACTTCATTCCCCTAAAATAGAGATTTTTGTTTCTTTTCAAAAACCCAAAAATATTGCTTAAAGTATACAACCATATGAATCACTTTTTCATCACAACATTCCCATAATTGTAGCTCTCAATACACTGAGAACTGGCATAAACCAGCAGCAACCAACTGTCCCATAAATCACACATTTCACAATTCACTTTTCAAAAGGAAAAAAAAAAGACTAGAATAAATTACAAAGAACATGAACAATGCCAGACAATATGAAGGTAAATAATAATAAAAAAAAAGTATTTGACAAAGAGGCATACCTCATTAGAATGTACTTGTAAGCATGCACGTAATGCTGGATTCTCCAACTTTTGCAGCAACACACCAAGGGAAGGAAAGCCTAGAAGTCAGGCAAAAGGAGTTTTATTGGGACAATCCCAAATCAACTGTATGATCAAGGTACAGGCCAGGTTTGTGTTACAAAAATCAATCAGGTACCAGTACATGAAAATGTTACTAAATAGATTCAAAAGGAATTCAGAACATTCCAAGGCACTGATATATATGTCTATAAATCCTCTCAACAACCTTCACAACAACAAATGAGAACTAAGAGTATCTACGCCGGAGAATAGCCTGGAGGGATCTATTAAAGAACAAGGGTAAGATTATGGTCACATGAAACTAGCAAGTTAAAAGTGGTTATTGAAGATCCAAAAAAAGAGTAAGAAGTCGTAACTACCTTTGCACTGCTTGATAATAATTAGCTGTATATGATGTGGGTCAAAATAAGAGCATGAAGTTTTTTAAGCTTGGTCCTTAAAATTGGCATGCATTTGCTTGTCAACATTCAAATTCTACACATTGAGTTTCAATGCCAGGACACAGCATAAACGATACAAGGAATACACCATATAAACATGTGCAAAAAAGTATCTCACCAGTGTATCTCCCATTCCTCTCATAGTCATTTAGAAAATGAGATACAACTGCTGTTGGAATCACATATCCAATATTCTCGACTTCTTCAGATCTGTATACCTAAGAGAAATGTCTCATGAAAATGTCACAGGGAAAGAGATGCAGCAAATATGAATGAGTTGTTTGCTGAATCAACAGCAAAACATGTGGAAAACTTGCTCTTGTTTAAAAACAAGGTATAAACATGATGTAATACCAAGATGAAACTGTCTGGGGAACCCTCATTCTTTGAATCTAGTCATTGGACAAGTAATTCTAGACCAAATGAAAACTGGTGCATGACAGCAAGCCAGAAAACTTACCTGAAATGCTACTCCAATGCACTCCCCCTGGTCACTGAATGCAGGACCACCACTGTTACCTATATTTAACTAGTATAAGCAGTAGCTATTACAGAGTAGACTAAAGCCCTGGTATAAGATGCAGAAATACACATGCATACACACAGAGAGTTGTAATAGTGAAGATCCCAGATACATGCAATCTCCAAAATGCAAACACATAACCTGGAGAAGTTTTGACACATGGAATGGATAGACAAATAAATAAGAATAAGCATATATACAAACTAACCAGGATTTATTGCTGCATCAATTTGAATGCCCAACAAATCAGATGATCCATGTGCATATGATGTAACCTGATAATAATAAATTTGATAGCATGATACAGAAAATTTGCTTAAACATATTGATCAAGGGAGAACATCACACAGACTTCATAGACAAGTCAGAAATAGATGATCATATGATTTCAAGGATGGGGTAATCAAACCTCTATCCGAGACACAACCCCCTTTGTCACTGAAATGGTGTCTCCTCCAAGGGGATATCCTACAACCGTTACTGCATCCTGCCCATGTAAATTGCAGCAGAAAATGATTCTCAGAAAGAGAAGCGCATTCAAAACAATTTGAAACTTGTAAGTTAAAACTAGGGCATCAGTCTGCATTTTCATAGGAAAGTACATGACCTTAGTGTACACAGTAAATCAAACTATCACTCCAAAGATCTGCCATGTGAACCCCAAAGGTTTATTCTCATGAGCCCAAAAACATTGATGCAGGTTTAAATAGCACCAAAATTATAGTTTCTGCAGTTAATTAACGGGGTGTGATAATTTAGGGCTGTTGCAAATGGTAAGCCAAAAAAAGTCCATAGACCTAAAAACATGAGGGGCGAGGGCACAGCGACCCTAAGTGAAAGGGAATTTGACCTGAAGACGTGGTAAGCATCCAAACTCAAGTGGTTCTGCTCCTTCCCAAAATTGCTCACTTTCTACTGAAAGCAAAGCTATATCGCAATCAACTCCTCTGGCCAGTACCTGTGTATCAATGAGAGGAAAGCAAGTTGCAGCATCCTTGAATGTCTCACAAGCAAGATCAAGCTATGCCTTTGTTCATTTCTTTTGTTTCTAGTGAATACTACTTCAACAGATGCATGATTGAGAAACTAATGACAGATTGAAACAATCATATCATTTGTTTCCAAAGATGGCAGGCTCAACTGGTAGTAAGAAAGTGCTGGGAATCATAGCAGACACCAATTTCTCAACACCATGCTTCTTGTAAAAGAGGCTTTTTGTTTTTCCAAAACGAATAACTTCAAACAGATCCACTGAAACTCATTAATATTGGGATTTTCATCCAATTTTCTCAAGATCTATGTACACTTGCTCTCTAAGTACATCTAACAAATCCTTGTCACTTCCATTTATGGTTTGGGACTTTAAATAATATGGAAAAAAAGAGAGTATAGACTGAGTTACTAAGATCATTAAAATATCTTGCAACTTCCATAGGATACAAAAAGTACCTTAGCCACATATTTGGTATCATCTCCCCTTCTCTTCACTTTGACCTGCAATAAGAAAATTTTAAGAGGTTAATTTGACAATCTTTACCTAAATATCATGTCTCAAACTGAAGAAAACACAAATTATTCTTTTGGTTGTATTGAGCAAGTCTCTACCAATGGGAGGGTGCTCTTACAGGAATTCCAAGCTGGTATTCCAGATATATCCCCTTTTCCAGTCCATACGCATCATGCACTTTCTAGCATTCCATCAAATGGAAAAGGGAAGGCCAGAGTTCCCGAGGGCTGTTGACTAGTGACTTAGTCCTTTTGAGTTGCTATTATTCTGTCTCTAAACATAGCTACCTAGATGTTCTGGTCTTTTGAGAGATTTTCTTGTGGTTTGATCACTTATGCTAAAAGGCAATTGATAAGACCCAAACTAAAATTGAAAGTTTAGGTATGAAATAACCTGTGTATGATGTTCAACACAATGTGCATTTGTCAAAAGCTTTCCATTACCAATCATAAAAGCACTGCATAACAAGCATGTAAGGAAATGAAGAAATCAATTTGCGAGACAATGTTGATTGAATAAATAGCATGCACAGCAGAAAAGAATTGTGAGCAGAAATACATCTAACAGGGCCTGCTGCAACCGAAGAATTTCTTACTACCTTAACAGAAATTTTATGGAAGACCTAGCAGGTAAATATTTCAGAAAGCTCACCTTCCTGTGCTTGTGTATTGCCTTTGCTTTTGCCAGGGAAGGGAATAATCAGGCTCAGTATGGGTGCAGTATACCTAGAAATAAATAAATAAATAAATAAACATGTTCTAGCAAAGTGCAAGCACATGCATGAGAAAAGGAGTCAACTCTATAAATTTGTATCAAGGAATTGAAATAGGTAGGCATATTATTGAGAGCCAATAGTTGAGACAATTAGTCAATGGTGATATAAAACATAGCTACACATATTAGTTTGGATACCAATAATTGCTGCTCCCAAACCTGAAGCTTCCAAAGACTATAAAAGAAGAAAGATAATGACATGCACCCTTGTGATAAAATGCCCAGTTACTCAGTTATGAAATTATCAATATCTATCAAGATAAAAGAAATTTTTCCACCAAGTAGTTGTTAAAGTAGCTGGGAGCAATATCTTAGACATCTTTGATGCATCATCTAGCTCTTTGAACAAGACTCGTGTTGAATTCTAAATAAATGTAGGGCATTCATAGACTACAAGTTAGTAGTGTCTATTGGATTTTCCCATATCTAGTTAGTCACTCATTGCAATTTTAGTAACGAATACAAGAGTAATATCCTGATGAAAACTATACTAATCATGAAGCACAGATTGCTAATAATGAACGTGGAGCTTAACAAATAGATGGAATCTGCAAGCATCTACACATCTACTATTAGCAATCACGGGACCTAAACCATCAATTGAATGTCAAAATGAAAGAACATAAAATTGCAACGCAATGGAGTAAAATGTTCGAAAATATCACCTTGACAACTGCGTCTAAAAAAGCTGCATCTTTAAGATTATTTGGCTCAACCTGAATCAAGTGATGAATAACAGAACTTATCTAAATTACTAAAGCAACAAATAGGAAAAAGGAGAGCATAGAATCACACCTGTTGTTCCTTTATATCAAACTTAAACTCTTTCTTATCTTTTCTTTGCGCCCCGATTGACTTAAAAGCCGCTGATTGGGATCCCCCTGCTTTCCTTTTACCACTGATTCCGTCATCGTCGTCCTTCGATTTCCTCAAAGATTTCTTCTGTGAAACACCTTCTTTCTAAACACAACCACACCATGATTTTCACATAATAATCGGTTAAGCCAGAAAATTTTTGACTTTTATTCTTTTTTAAAAAGATAAAAAAAATATCAATTCAAGCTGTGTTAAAGCAGAGATAGTTCCTATTTATTAGAGAGCTGAGTTTGCTCAACAAATTAGAATTCCCAGGGTTATGACTAAAATGACAGTAGATTATGATTATAATCCAGTACTGGGAGTGCGTTTATTTATTTATAAACGCAAAAAATTAAAAATTAAAGGAGAGAGATTAGGGTTTTACAAGTTCTCTATCTCGATTAGAAGAAGGGCTTCTCTTGTGATTGGCGACGGCTTTACAAGTGACCGAAGCAATGGAATGATGCGACGTGGCGAGATATCGTTGAGAAGAAACACAGCAACGGAATTTAACGGAGGAGGTGAGAACAGAGAAGAAGCAGTTGGCGACTGCCGTGGCCATGGTTAAAATGATGGAGCTGCTGAATGAGTGACTCTCTTTCAGCTCAGTCTTGGCTCTCTCCCTCACTCAGTTTTCTTATCTCCGTCAGTCTGCCTGGTTTGCTAACTAAATTGGATTGGATTGGATTAGGTCTCTGGTTTTGGCGCCTTAATATTTGACCACTTTTGATTGCTTCTTTGCTTGATACAAAGTGAATGGTTTAAAATTAATTTTCAAATGTTATTTTTATATATAAATATAGTAAAATAATTTTTTAAAAAAAAATTTTTATGGTTTAATTTTTAAAAAAAATATTATTTTACATTAGTATATTAAAATGATCTAAAAATAAAAAATATATTTTTTTAAAAAATATTTTAAAAATGTAGCTGACATTTAAAGTGGTTGTTACTCTAAAAATACTTTTTTGAAAAAAAAAATATATATTTTTAGTGTTTTTTTAATTATTTTAATGTAAATGCAGATTTCTGATCATGCAAGCTGCTAAATTTACTCGCTATACCCTCGGGTGATGACAATACATGTCAAAGCGAGAGTGGATAGAGTGGGCACATTGCTAGGTTTTGAATTTGGTTCATCGAACGGCACACTGCTAAATTTACTGGTAACTTGACTATTTATTGCTGTCCAAGTTGATGATCCATGACAGTCATTTTATGAGTTTCTACTGGGGAAAGACAGGGCACTGCTGAAAACTAATTTTAATTTTGCTTTCATGGTTTCTCAAGTAACTATTTCATCTAAAAATTTAAATTATTAAGTGAGATCTCGGGATATGATCTATATTATTTTTCTAACACAATTCTTCAACTAAAAGCTTTTCTAGACTTGTAACTTGCACACAGATCAACACTATCTTTGTACTTTAATTTTTATTAAATAAGATTAGGGTGGTGAAATTTGAGTTCATAATTGTTAGGTCAACAATACTCTGATACCATATCAATGAAATCATTTTCACCTAAAAACTTAATCATCACACCCCTTTTAAAGAGTTTGCCTAATGTTTATGTGTCTGTGGTTTAAGCTCGGCTTAATTAATGAGTTCCTGCAAGGGAGAAATAGATTTCACGTCTAATACCTTCCTTTGTGTTTTGAGTTTTCAGGTTATGCTTTTATTAGGGACAAGTGAACTTTATAAGTTATTAGAGAATAATATAAATTATATTTTAGAGTCTCATTTATAAGTTTAAATTTTTAGGTGAGATGGTTCCTTCACATGGTATCATAACCTTGTTGACCCAGCGGTCACGAGTTTGAATCTCACCACCTCCATTCTATTTGATAAAAATCAAGCACAAGGTGATGAAGACCTGTGCAAGTTTCAAGTCCAAAGGGCTTTCACTTGAGGGGGTGTGTTAGAGAATAATATAAATCATATTCTGATGCCTCACTTATAAACTTAAACTTTTAGGTGAGATGGTTCTTTAATATAGAAGTGAGTTTTTTTTTTTTTTTTGTTAATCTGTGCCTCTATGGGCATTGTCTTCTTTAATTAGCTGAGTGTAGCCTTAAGACATGGTTGGTTCTGTGTAATCTCCAAAGTACTCTGGTTCACTGCTGTGGCAGTCGTTGTTGGGCCTCTTAATAATTTGCGGATGTATATTTATTTCCTCTTTCAACTCGACTTTACAGTATGGGTTGGACGAGTATTTTTTGGAATATAAAAAAATATTATTTAAATCATAAAAAAAATCAAGTATCTTGTATAATAATTTCAATTTAAAAAATTTCAGCTTAACTTTTTAATTAGCCCAGATTTTAAATTAAGTTGCGTGAATAGCCTTATTAAATGTAAAACTCTTGACCTTGGTCATTAGTTCCGCTAGATTGAATTGATACTTTTTATATTAGTATATGATAAAAAAATTCAAAATTTAATTTATTAATAACTGAATATTAAATGATAAAATTCAATAAAAACTCATATCAAAAGATAAAAAAAAAAAAAGAGTAAAAAATCTCAAAGGACCAATAAAAAACCCCATAAGACCTAAATTCTTTTAAAATAACTAGAATTAAGAATAAAATTGAAATACGATTAAAAGACAAAAAAATCCAAAAACAACAAACAAAAATAATTTCATCCATCCTGTTTTTCTTTTAAAAAAAAAAAAGTTACCTCGCATTCCTGATAGAGTATAAATTGTTTAATGATATCGATTCCTTAGTCATTACCTATGAGGTAATTCAATGGTATAAAATATTTAATTATTTATCAAGTAATTCAATGATTAGAGTTTGGAATTAAAGAGTTTGTTTTTCTTATAATTTTAAATTTAAGACTTGTAGTTGTTATTACGATGGTTATTAGAAATTTATATGATTGTTAAATTTAAAGCTCATAAAATTAGTAAAAATATACACAAATTGACTCGGATACTCAAATTAATAATAATAAAAAAGGTTAATCATTTGAAGTAATGGAATGAAGTTGTGTTCTAAAATGTTTAAGAGAATATATTAATTTATTTTATTATTGATGTCAACAATCAAATCAAACCAATGACTTGTAGCTCTTTTGCTAATTAGATGATACATGGTAACTCTCGTGCTCGTTTTGGAAGCATTTGCACAACTTTTTTCCTCTGTGCGTCTCTGCGATTGGTTCAACGTTCAAACCTGGAGGGGCTCCGCAATTTTTGCAGGATTGGCTCCGCAAGCTACAGCTACAGTTATATCATGCGAGAAGATGCTCAAGCTTGCCGGATTGGATGCCATCCAGGGGAGAGAGTGTTAATTTACGGTCACATCTGACTTTTGTGTTATTTTCAAATCATGCAATTAATTCAGAAAAAAAAATTAGTTCAAATTCAAAAATAAAATTATATAGAATTATGTAATTTAATATAAAAAAAAACACAATAAAATAATTTTTTTGAACAAAATTATGAACATGTATAAAATTACGAGAATGTCATCATTAATCTCGCAAGGTCATTATATTATTTGATTGCTCTGAACTTTTAACATAATATATATAAAACATGTCAAGAGACTCCTCGTAAAATTACATCTCAATCTAACGGTCAGATTAAAAGACATGATTGATATTGTAAAATTATTATTAGTTAAAAAAATACTTTTGGCCGAAACAGAGTGGACAGAACGAAACCGGAATGTTTCGGCTGGTATTTGACCGAAAAATCCAAAATAAGTTGGAATTAAACTGAGATAAAAATAATATTGTTTTATCTGACTTTTTTAATAGATACAAAATATTTCAGTTATTTTGAAGGAAACAAAATGAAACTAAGAACCTTGATTCAAATACAGAAAAGTAGCCTTGAGTTGGAATTTGATTAGACAATTCTAATAGCATCTTCTTTTTGGCCTTTTGAAATCGGAGCCTTTAATGGCAATGGTGGACTTCCCCACTTGTCATTGAGGGGAATTTCTTATATTTTATTTTATTAATATAGGTTTTTTGGGTTAATTTGTATGTATCTCGATTAATTTCACGAGCTCTGAAGTTAACGATAATATAAGTTTTCAGTGGTTATAATATTAGTAATCACAAGGCTCGAATATGAGACTACAGAAAAACAAATTTTGTAATCCCAAGTTGTTAGCATTGAGTTACCTATTAAATGGTTGGTTGTGGACTTTTGTATATTTGATTGAGTAATTGTATGATTCTTTTAATCATTGCACATGCTTCTTCTTCTTCTTCTTCTTCTTCTTCTTCTGCTGGGGTTGGACTGGATCATAAGGCATAAATGAGAAATGTGTTGTCATATTCATGACTTTGTGAGTTGTTGTGATCGGAGTAACAATTTAGAGGTGATTATGATGGTTTGAAATTATGGTTGCAGTTATTTTTAAAAATACTTTTTTCATTTAGAAAATGTATTAAAATGATATTTTTTTTATTTTTTTAAAAATATTTTTTATATCAGCATATGAAAATGATTTAAAACATCAAAAAAATTTAATTTAAAATAAAAAATAAAAAATAAAAATTTTAATTTTAATTTTGTTTCAAAAATATTTTCCGAACACATTCCTAAACACCCCGACAATGGCCGCGACTTCGTTGAGCCCGAGTGTTTGGAGAAAAATAAAGGCAAGAAAATTAATGAAAATAAAGGCAAGAAAATTAATGAAACTGCAGAGAGTATCGATACTCTGTGCTTGCTAAGATACCACAAAGCTTACCTAGCAAGGAGTATGGTAGCTTAGCTACTTGACAAAAGAGTATTGCAAGTCATGGAGGGTGGTTTTGTCTTCGTTGTCATCCTACCAATAAAAATGATATGGTTAAGAGATTGCTCTTTTCAATGACTCACACTATACAGATAACGTATAGCTTCTGATAAGCTACGATGACTTTTAAAATGTAAGAACTTACAATGACTACACTATATAACTTCTCATGAGCTACGATGGCTTTTAAAACGTAAAAACTAGCTTGAAATAAAAAAAAAAAAATCAAAAGTTACCAAGTAACGTTGTGTGATAATAGATATTTTGTAATTTACACAGCTTGTCTTGAATTTGAGTTAGAACATATATCTTTTATAAGAGTCTGGGATAATCAGAGTTTTATTCTCTCATATGGATCATGGCGTGATGACAGAGAATTGTTGATTTATACAGTAGATCTTGAGTTCGAGTTAAAATATATATATATATATATATACATTTTTTATAAAAATTTGAAACGATTACAGTTTTATTAATTTATCTATTTAAAAGGTGGGTTTATCACTAAAAAAAATGTTAGGCCAAATCTTTTTTTTCTCCTGACTCTTTGAGAGGAATCCATTTCTTTATAAAAAAGAAAATAAAATGGTGGCGTCTCTCTCCTCTCCCTTGCCTTTATCATACAAGTTAATTTACGGTTAGAAATAATTAGGAAATTTTATGATTAGTTGGAAGTAAGATTGTGGAGTAATTAGTGGCCAGCATGTGGGTGTACGTGTGTGACCAACGCTCACCTTTGATTTGCTTAGGTACAGCTAACTTTCTCTTCTGACTCTTTTTTTTGGGAGTTTCTTGAAAGCAAATGGCTTTAGCTCTCCTCACGAAAGTTACTCGTAAAGCAACATTTTAATTATATATATAATTACTACCATTCAACTAGCCTTTAACCTAAGTACCAAGGCTAAACCAATATAGGGTTTTTTTAATTATTTTTTAGAGCCTGTTTGGAAGAGCGGTTGTGATAGCTTTTTCAAAGTATTTTTCGTGCTGAAATACATCAAAATAATATTTTTTTTAATAAAAAATTATTTTTGACATAAACACATCAAAATAATCTAAAAATACCAAAATATATTCATTTAAAATTAAAAAATAATAATTTAGAAACAGCATTTAAAACGTCAGGATGCAGCTGCTACTGCTGTGTAATTGCCCCGTCAATAGTTTTGACCTAGCATTGCTGCTTATGTGCTGCTGTAGATAAGTATGAACAAATGATGGTGGCCTACCCCTTTGAATCTATTTTAAAAATCACATGCCTATTGACTCCATTAACTAATTTCTTGGAATTTGAAGATAATAATGCCAAGTTAACCATGTAAATTTAGGGTTTCTGGTAGCTGTCCAATGGTTCTGCTGTCGCAGCCACCAAGAGGTCAAGTCCATCTGATCAAATATTCCACCGTAAAACGGAGACAAACTTGAAGGGTCCCCTTAGCATAAAACCCGGCAAAGCATTTCATCTGTGCATTTATGGCTGAAAAATGATCACTTTTAAAACCTTTCCCCGTATTGCTACTTCAATTGCTAGTCAACATCTCTTTATCGTTAAACTAGCATTATTAATCCTTTCCCCTTCTGAGTTTAAATCTTCTTATGTAAAAAAAAATAAAAAATGAAGCATCTCTTTATAACCGGTTATAATTAGCACCGGCCACTAACTTGCGCCTCGTCGCGGTTGAAACTATATTTTTTCAATGTAAAAAAATATTAATTAGGTGAGATTTTTTTATCATAATATAAATTTGGAAAAAAATAATAATTTTGTATACAATTATTGTGAAGTCCAAGTTTCTTATCAAATATATGAATTTTAAATTGATATAAATTTAGTTGTTTAGTAAGTTTTGATGAAATCACGATCATAAAATTATCATCATCATTAAAAAAACAAAAAGATTTGGATACCTGAATTATCGAATTCATTGTATTAGGATTAGTTTATTTTAAAAAACCCATTTAAATCATACACAATAAACAAAATATAAATTATGAAAATACCTGCAATAATCAAATAAAAAAAATAAATAGTTAATTTTCTATCTACAAAAAGAAAAAAACATCATTGAAAATTCATCTCTATGTTACCATCATTATTATAACAATTATTTTTCTTTCCTACATGCAATATATTATCCATATATTCTTTGCACATCTCTTTTCATATTTTGGCCAATAAAAATGTTTATGAAATACATCCAAACTCTTAGCAACACCAAAGTCCTTCGTTAAACCACCTTCATATGTTTCATCAATAAGTAATTTACGTGTAGAACTAACAGGAACACATAATCTATTTTTCTTAAACAAATAAACATTTGTTTGATAAGATTTATCTAAGGTTTAACATTCACATGTATTATATATTTTGACAAAACCAACACATATCATCCGGGTTCCATTTTCACAAATATAATCCTTTTGTCATCAACTCTTTACTTGTTTTTGAAACTCCTTTGTTTCTTTAAAATGATTTGATAAGTTGGTTAGGATTTGATACATCAAATACAAGGTCAATTGGATATTTGATTCATGTTACTAGTAGCAATCTCATTAGAAAACATATTATAAACTCCTATAGCAAAGAGATATAAACGAATTTAAATATAAATAAAAAAAAGTTATTCAAAAAATTCCTATAAAAATTAATCAATTAAAAAAAGAGAGTAAAGGACAAGCACATGTTGAAAGCACAGAATTAAACCTACATCCAGTAAGAGAATCTCAACTACCACTTAACTCCACAAGCTTCTGGCCCGATTTAAAGAGAAATAAGCCCTTCGTTTAGTTTTTGATTCATGGCCGGCGTACAAAAGAAAGATCCTTTCCATTTTTTGCTCGTCATATACTGCCCTTTTGGAATAGCATGATGCCCAGGAGGTTTGATTGATAGGTCCCAACCAAATAATAATCAGTTTACACCGATCTTTATTTGTGTTCTCTTCGGGTGAGAAACAGACCATAATTGTTTTGTGAAATTGATACTTGATATTCTGATAATGTTCTTGTTGCTTAAATAAGCAAGTCGTTTACAATCCCACCTTAACTACAGGAAATGAAATTAACTACGAAATAAAGACCCATTACAACAATTAAAGACCCACTTAATACTAACGGAAACGAAACATACAAAATAAAACAAACTGAAATTTAAACCCATGTAAACATGTTGTGAAATTGGTAATTCTTGTTGTCCCCACGTTCTTCCAACTTGCGCTGCATGCCCCTTGCAATACCCCCACTTATCCCTTGTATTTGTAATTCAGTTTATGGCCCCTCTCTGATCTTCGTGGCTTATCAATACCTTCCCCAAGAAGTGGACACTTGTCCCCAAGTTCCATAGTAGGGAAGCGATCCAGTAAAGATTGGTGGAGTTCCCACGTGGCATCCTCTATTGGAAGGTTCTTCCATCGGACCAGACTTTCAGCTTCAAATTTGTGTCCCCGTTTGACCCAGCGGGTATCCAATATATCATGTTGTTCAAGGGCAGCTACTCCATCGTTATTAGCTGGTGGCAGCTCCGTGTAAGGTGCAACTAATTCCCCAACATATTTCTTTAAGAGTGATACGTGAAAAACTGGATGGACGCGAGCGCCTTCAGGCAATTGAAGCTTATATGCGACGACCCCGATTTTTTGTATCACTGGATAAGGACCGTAGAAACGACTGGCTAGCTTATGGTGGGCATGTTTGAAAAAGGTTTGTTGTCTGTAAGGATGCAGTTTAAGCAGCACCAGATCGCCCACTTCATAAGAAACACCTTTACGTTTGTGATCAGCCAACTGTTTCATGCGATTGCTAGAAACTGCCAAATTATGTTTGAGTTGCTGCAGCAATTCATCTCTAGCGAGACACCCTTGATCAACTTCATGTACCGAAGAGTCCCCAGCCTGGTAAGGTGGGATGGAAGAAGGGAGCCTTCCATATAAGGCCTGAAAAGGAGTCATACCTGTAAAAGCATGGTAGGTAGTATTATACCAAAGTTTTGCCCACGGAAGATAAGTGCTCCACTTTCGAGGCCATTGATGAACCATACACCGGAGATACTGTTCCAAACAGCGATTCACCACTTCCGTTTGTCCGTCTATCTGTGGGTGATACGAAGTACTGAGATGGAGCTTGGTCCCCGACATGTGAAAGAATTCTTGCCAGAATTTGCTTATAAAAATTGGGTACCTATAGCTGATAATGGACTTAGGTGACTCATGCAACTTGATGACCGCTTCAACAAATTTCTTAGCCACCAATTTAGTAGTAAAAGGGTGAGCTAATGAAATGAAATGTGCAGATTTACTTAGACGATCAACAACCACAAGGATTGTATCTTTACCATGAGACACTGGAAGTCCTTCGATGGAGTCAAGAGTGATGTCGTCCCACACTTGGCATGGAATGGGCAAAGGCTGTAGGAGACCGGCTGGAGATAATGTTTCTGATTTAACCTTTTGACAGGTTTCACATTTGCTGATGTATTCTTGCACCCCTTGATACATTTTCGGCCAGTAGAATTGTTGAGCCAAATTTTTGAATGTCCTCAAAACCCCCGAGTGGCCCCCAATGTTTGTGTCGTGTACTTCATGAAGCAGTTTCTATCGTAAGGCTTCCTGAGCAGGAATGACCACCTTCCCTTTAAAGAAGAGTAATCCCGTACGCCACTCGTATGGCTTGCTATTCTTATCCGTAGCCGCTTGTAATCACGCCTGGATATAAGAATCACCTTTTGAAGCTTGTTTGATTTTGTCCCATATGTTAACTTTGGATACATATAAATTGTTGAGAATCGGACTATCCAACTTACGGGAGAGAGTGTCGGCTGCTGAGTTTTCCCAGCCAGGTCGATAGACAATGTCATAATCATAGCCATGAGTTTGACCACCCATTTTTGCTGTTCCGGTTTAGCCACTCTTTGTTCTAAGTATTTCAAGCTCCGCTGATCTATGAGAATTAAAAACTTCTGTCCAAGTATATATGGCCGCTAGATGCGTATAGCCTCTACAATTGCCAACATTTCTTTAGCGTAGGTTGACCAAGATTTCTTTGTAACCCCTAATGCTCTACTCATAAAGGCTATAGGTTTGCCTTGTTGGGATAAGACCGCTCAATGCCTTCACCTAATGCATTAGCTTCAATGGTAAATGATTCCTTGAAATTCAGCATAGCTAGTCATTGCATGTTTAAGGGCTTGAAACGCTGCGTCAGCTTCATCTTTCCAGCCGATTTTTCCTTTTTTCAACAAGTTCGTCAGTGGCTGTGCTAGGATTCCATAGTGCTGAACAAACTTTCAATAATAACCTGTCAAACCAAGAAACCCACGTAATTCTGAAATAGTAAAGGGTTGTGGCCATTCGACCATGGCATCAATTTTACTGTTGTCGACTTTAACTCCTTGGCATGTGATGATATGCCCCAAGTATTCCAGTTCATGTTGTCTGAACACACATTTGCTTGGTTTTGCAAAAAAATGTTGTTGTCGTAAAATTCCCATGGTTTGCTTGACATGCACGATATGTTCATCCCAAGTGGGACTATATACCAGAATATTGTCAAAGAAAACCAAGATGAATTTGCGCAGAAATGGCCTAAAAATTGAATTCATAATAGCTTGGAATGTTGAGGGTGCATTACAAAGGCCAAAAGGCATTACGAGATATTCGTAATGACCATTATGAGTGCGAAAAGCTGTTTTACTCACATTAGAAGAATTCATTCGTACCTGATGATAACCGGATTTGAGATCTAGTTTTGTGAAATAAGTGGCTCCGTACAACTCTTCTAGCATATCGTCCACTGTTGGAATGGGAAAACGATCCTTGACTGAAGCGACGTTAAGTGTACGATAATCAGTACAGAATTGCCAACTGCCATCTTTTTTCTTCACCAATAGGATCAGGGAGGAAAATGGATTAGTGCTGGGACGAAGTAGTCCGGAGTTCAGCATTTCCTGAACCTATTTTTCAATTTCTGATTTTTACAAATGGGCATACCTGTAAGGCCGGATATTAATTGGCTCAGTCCCCTCTTTCAATGTAATGAAATGGTCCACTGCACATACAGGTAGTAAACTGGAAGGCTCTTGAAACACGCCCGCGTAATCCTCCAAGATCTTCTGCATACTTGGATGTGTGTCATCACCTGACCCCTCTGTCGATGTAGTTTCTATTATCTGTTGAAAACATACAGCAAACAAGGCATGCCCTTGACAAAACTCCTTCCTCAATTCGGCTGCTGAAGCCGCCTGTATGGGTGATGCTGTCAACCCTTGCAATCTTCGATTCTGTTCACCCCACACAAAATCCATGGTCAGCTGTCTCCAATTGCACACCACAATCCCTAGCATTTCCAACCACTGGATTCCCAGTACAAGATCAAGGCCCGATAAGGCCAGTGAGTTTAGAGTGAGATGAAACACAGTGCCCTGCAAGTCCACTCGTACAGTATCATAACGCCCTTGACAATGCAATTTGTCTCCATTCGCTACCCTTACAGAGAAGGTCTCTATAGGTATGACAGGTAATTAGAGCAGATTAGCTAAACGATGACTGATGAAGTTGTGGGTAAACCCACTGTCAATCAAAACCATGACCTCGTAAGAGCCCATTTTTACTGTAACCCTCATGGTTTTAGGTGTTGTCCATCCCGTTAATGCATGCAAGGTGATCTCCGGTTCAAACTCAGGAGTTTATACCTCTGTCAACCCCCCTTCTTCATAATTTTCCACTACTAGTTGATCAGCTTGGTCTTCATTCACCACCCTATCCATGTGTCCTTCTAAGAGCAATAATTGTGATGTCTTACATCGATGGCCAGGGGTGAATCTTTCATTACAGTTGAAACAAAGGCCTTGTGCTCGCTTCCTTTGCATTTCCTCCCAAGACAAGCGTTGAATTGGTCTTGCTGGCACCGTAGGGCTGACTGGTATGGCGCGTGGAAGATCTAACGGAGCTCTTGCCGGTGGTAGATGCATGAACTTCTTCTGCCTGGTGAGTTGATCATCCCTCATTCGTGCTAGATTAATTGCCTCTTTGAGTGATTGGGGCTTGAACATTCTGATTCCCTCAGCTATTTCAGCTTTCAAGCCTCCCATAAATGTCCCTACCAAGGCTTTCTGAGTCCACCCTCGTACGCTGTTACCAAGTTTTTCAAACTCGCGTTGGTAGTCCCTTAGAGTTCCAAGTTGTTTGATACGGGATAACGCTTCATCAAAATCTTCACACTTTGATGGTCCAAAACGAGCCTAGAGTTCTTCCTCAAACCTCTCCCATGACAGTTCCTGTCCTTCATCCCTGAGTGTCCTACGAATCCACTACCACCATTGGTTGGCTTCTCCTTCCAGATGGTAAGCTGCCATGGACACCTTCTGTGTCTCTACAGTTCCTTGGTATTCAAAAAATTGGCGCACCCTGTTGCACCATTCTGTTGGGTCGTCTCCAGAAAATCGTGGAAACTCCAATTTTGCTGTTTTGGCATAAACGATTTGTCGTCTTCCCTCTTGGCCTTCTCGGTGATGGTTGTCGTGGACTGGAATTTCCTGATTTGCTAATATGACGTTTGAAAGTTTGTTGAGAGTCTCCTCCATTCGTTATAATCCTTCTTGAACTACCCCGAGTCCAGATTCTAAGTGCTCAATGCGATCCTTGTTGGTGCCCATTGATAACCTGACTATGATACCAATGATAGGTCCCAACCAAATAATAATCAGTTTACACCGATCTTTGTTTGTGTTCTCTTCGGGTGAGAAACATACCACAATTGTTTTGTGAAATTGATACTTGATATTCTGATAATGTTCTTGCTACTTAAATAAGCAAGCCGTTTACAATCCTACCTTAACTACAGGAAATGAAATTAACTACGAAATAAAGACCTATTACAACAATTAAAGACCCATTACTCCAAATAAAGACCCACTTAATACTAACGGAAACGAAACATACAAAATAAAACAAACTGACATTTAAACCCACGTAAACATGTTGTGAAACTAGTAATTCTTGTTGTCCCCATGTTCTTCCAACTTGCGCTGCATGCCCCCTGCAATACCCCCACTTATCCCTCATATTTGGGATTCGGTTTATGGCCCCTCTCTGATTTTCGTGGCTTATCACTGATCAAAGCAAATCCAACAAGTGGATTCTGGGTGCACTTAGATGCTGCAACCTGACATATGACAGAAGATTTTTCCTGATAGTCAATGAAGGAACTTTTGCTATCTTTACAAGTACCATCTTGCCTCTAAAACAACAAATTTCAATACCAACATATAAATAGTGTTTTAGCAATTGGGGTCAACAAAGCTGGATTTCATCAAGTGAAATGAAACATTGAACAAAGAAGATTATCATAAGAGACTAACATTCCAGGTTGAGACATTACCACTGAATTGACCAAGGTTATCCCTGCTCCAGTTGCCACAAGTGACTCCTAAAACGTCTGCATCATAATGTCTTGATAAGAGAGAGTATGAAAAATAGCACATATTATTAATTAAAACAAAGAATTCGTATTGAAGCACCAAACTCTCCCTCATAGAGTTGCGGTGGAATCTGGTTATACAATCTAATGATTGAATACATTTCAAGCCATTGATATATATTTTTTATGAGAGGTAACATGATATAATAGCACTAGTCCTATTTTTATCATAAGAAACTGAAAGCTATTAGGAAACAAATCCCATATATACTCTAAATTCTGCATGTATTCACAAGCCCAAAACCAGAAAAGCAGAAACACCTAAACAAATGTACTCACAGTGGCAGTAGCATATGTTGGTCCAGACCCATCAATATAAATAATGCCCTGTTCTGAAGCTTGATCCATAGCCTAAGCAAGAATGACCAATAGAATTAGAATGTGTTTGATATTGTGTTTTGAATGTTGTTTGCCAAAAAAAAGATTTTATTTATTTTTTTGGTGTTTTTGGATAGTTTGGATGTACTGATATCAAAAATAATTTTACTATTTTTTTACAACATTATTTTAATGCATTTTCAAGTGAAAAATACTTTGAAAACTAACCGCTATCGCAATACCAAACACGCTCTTAGTAAATGCAGTAATAGTATTTAGCCTACAAGACATACTCACGCACAAATAGAACGAGAAGGGGAGGGAGATTCCAACCACTTACAGTGATATGGAAAAGAAACAAACAATAAAACAGGAGTTATCTATGTAACAAGTTCTTTAACCTTTGCAAAATGTTTTCATGTTCTTATGATCCTAAGAATAGCCAAGACAAAAAGCAGAGGAGGGAAAAAACAGCAGAGAGAGAAGAGGGTCAAGGCAAAACTACCTTCTCAAGGCCCGCTACATAAGCTTTTGCAAGAACATTTGCCATGTCATCCACTAAAACAGGCTTGAAATTTTGAAGTTCAATGATCTCAGAACCACGAAACTGAATACAGAAAAACAGAACAATAATCGATACACATGCCCAGGTAAGAAATGGTGCCATTCTCAATACATACCATTGAAAAAGCATGAGAGAGATTGACCTTCTCAAAATTTCCAAGATTTTTCTTTTGAAAAAAAAAAATGATCCTATCAATATAATTCCATTTTTCATCAGTTTGTAAACCAATTTTTCCCAGGATTGCTCTTTGTTATGCAAGGTTTTAAGAGAGATTGACACAGATTGCATTTATACATCATTCTCAAGACTTGCACTAACAAAATTGTGCTTGGGAGTCCAAAGATTTCTACTTTGCACCATAAAATGGTCACTCTACCAGGGATTTGCTCAAAGTAAAGTCAATATTGTTAACTAGTAATGAAAAACAACAGTTTTAATGCAAAGAAAAAGGCAATATGATCCTTGAAACCTGAAAATAGAAAATACAATTTGCAAAGGAAAAGCTTATATATATATATATACGTAACAATTTTTAATCATGCAAGGAAAACTTTATATATATGATATCGATAAAATGATTTTTGCACACTGAATAAAATGCAAGCATATTCACATGCTAATTCCTTCCCTTAATTTTATAGTCAAGTCATTCTAGAAGTAACCTTAATTCTATTCACAGTAAACCAGTGATTTTAGAGACAAGCATGTGCACATCAGCAAGGCTCGAACACTCCTCTTTTTATCATAAAATAGCTATCAAAGGTCCAAGGCCATTTGCTAAATGCAGAGATAAAATATAAAAACTTCAACAATGCAGAGCCATTAATTACTGAATATTTATATGGTTATTAATTTTAAAATCCATGAAATTAATAGTTACATAGCTAACCTCTGAACACCCAATATTAATATAAAAACCATGAATTCTTTTATTTTTTTGGCATGGTTAGAGCCTCGTACCTTTATCAATCACATCTTGTTTTTCTTGGAGGTGCTTGCAATTGGACATCTATTCAATGGTGCAAAAAGGCATGCAGTCGCTGACAGTGCCATATATATATATATATATATATATATATATATAGTTTTAAATTATTATATATAAACTTGGAAGGATTCTGTTTGATATAATAGTGTTGTGTCGTTATATAGTTTTCTTTCAAATTAATCATAACTTTTTTTAATATAAAATATTTATCTAGAAATGCGGTTAAAGTTGTTTTTAAAAATATGTTTTTTATTCATAAATAAATTAAATTTATATATTTTTTATATAATTTATTTTTGACATCAATACATCATCATCAAATTTACCTCATTTATATAAAAATGATCTAAAAATATTATTTTAAAAAAAATTAAAGTAAAAACAAAAAACAAAAAATATTTATTTATTTTTAAAATATTTTTGAAACGCAATATAAAAAATTCCATAATATTAATTGTGATAGAAATTTGAGTTTTAAAAAATACAAACGTGGAAGAAAGTAGTTTTTGTGAATTAATGATGTAATAAAAAGAAATTTCATATAAACAGAAAAGATTTGCTGTTATATGCGGAGAAGAAATTTCAGATGACCCGAGGGAGAAGAAAGAAAAATCACTCCAGTTTGGATCCCAGTAGCCAATAATGCCATGCAAGAGGAAAAGAAAAGGGCGTTACAGTAATTTAAGCTGGGAAATAGTTAAATAGACATGACTAATAAGTAATAACTGCACAAAGCGCCCACATGTCCAAGCCAGAAAACTGAGAGTCTGAAACAGCTGTAAGGTCAGAGTTGTAAATAAATTACAAGTCTAAGCCCAAATGGAAACTATTTAGTCTTATAATTTATCCATTGAAGATCCAAATTTGCCATCCAGAAATCCCCCAATTTCCATGCGACGACGAAATCACCAAAACAGGAAAAAAACACCAGAAATCTGGAGAGCGAAACAGAGCCAGTGAAGAATTCCAGAGGCGAGGGGGGAGAGAGTGTGTGTGTGTTACAAGCACACCAACACGCACAGAGAGAGCGAGAGAAGGATTTTTTTTTTAATATTTTTTGGTAATGGCGGAGGGTGGAAAGGAGAGGAAATCAAGCAGCAGCAATAATAATGAAGAGAGCGTGAAGCTATTTGTAGGTCAAGTACCAAAACAAATGACAGAAGATCAGCTTCTGGCAATGTTCGAAGAGTTCGCTGTGGTAGACGAAGTCAACATTATCAAAGACAAGACCACTCGCGCTTCCCGAGGTTGCTTACTTGCTTTATTCTCTTCACATTCAAGATTCGCAGAGTGTACTGGTTCTTGCAACCCTAATTTCCTCTTCTCTTAGGTTGTTGTTTTATAATATGTCCTTCTAGACACGAAGCAGATAAGGCTGTTAATGCTTGTCATAATAAGAAAACGTTGCCTGGGGTTAGTCCTTCCTCTAATTTGATCCCTCTCTCTATGTGCACTCTACTACTTGCTGATTTCTTGTTTTCTATCCACATTGTATTGTAGATGAAATGTGAGTAATTAAATTTTCCGACTTAATTTAAGTAGTTTATTTTAGTTTGGTATTTATGGAAATTACTTATTGTGGTTGACTTTGGAGCCACGAGATGATTTCTACTGTGTTTGATATATTGCGAGTGACCTGTGGATCCTGTGATGTAATGGTTATAGATTTCTGATGTGGATGACTGTTTAGTTAATTATTATTTACCAGCTTCGTAATCATGTCAAAACAAGCCTCGGTGATTTACAGTAGTAAAATATGTTCGCATCACAAGTACAATCTTACTGTGTTGGAGTTGGAACTTGTTGCAATGAGGGCTGGTTTTGTCAATGAGATCGTGGTAATATAGCTAATAGTATATCGGAAAGATGGTGGTGTTTAAGGAGGGATGAGAAAAGGTTGATTTTGACAAAATGGATATCATGATGCAGATACAATACATTTATATTGGATATTGGTGATGAGAGTGTGGATTTTGATATTTGTGAATAGATATGGCAGTGAAAAGTGAGGGCGAGTCGCTCAATACAAAATGAAATTAGAATGCAACTGTAGATGAGAGAAAATGTTGAGAGATTCTAAACCAAAATGGAAATTGTTTTGAAGAATGTATTGTAAGGATATTGTGACAAAAAAAAAACACTTTCTGCAGGGATAAGTTGTGATGGAGTCCCAAGACTTACTTGAATAATTTAAATTTGAATGTAAAGTCAATCATTATGGAAAAAATCATCGATACTGTTAGTTCATTACTGGATTATTTTAGATATTGCAGCATATGTTCACAATTGATCTTCAACATTAGATGATCATTTACATGATATCTCAATCACTGTTATTGTAGATGAACAATCTGGGATTTTGCTGGCCTAGGTATTTCAGTTAATCAGGATTCTGTGAGGCTTAGCCATTTTCTGGTTATGTATAATCTGTTTTATTTAGGGTTTAATTCTCAATGCCTTCTTTTTGTTAAATATCTCAGTGGTTGTATAGTCTAATTATTTGTTATGTGGTCCTTGATCAGTGCTAGCTTTGTATGACCTGTGCTCTTATTTTAATTAAGGTTGAATTCATTCATCTGACTGTCTCTCTGATTGAAATGCATCCTTTTCTTTCTTTCCATTTCAGGCATCTAGTCCGTTGCAAGTGAAGTATGCAGATGGAGAGTTGGAAAGGCTAGGTGTAATAAAATATCACTGAGTATTGATTTAGTTGCCATCAAGATTATTACTGTAGATTGCTTCAGCAAGATTTCTTATGCCTTATCTGATACTGTTATTTCAGTGTTAATTTAGCATGTCCCATTATGATTTTTTTTTTGTTCTTGCAATCCAGAACACAAACTATTTGTTGGTATGCTTCCAAAAAATGTTTCTGAAGCTGAATTATCCGATTTATTCTCTACATATGGAGTAATAAAGGACATACAAATACTAAGAGGTTCTCAACAAACAAGCAAAGGTACCTCTTTATTTAACAATCCTGATCTCTTATCTGGTTGTTCATGTGAAGCACTGAACTGTACTGTTCTTGCTGATCTCAATTCACTAATTGGCAGGCTGTGCTTTTTTGAAGTATGAGACAAAAGAACAAGCCCTTGCTGCCCTGGAGGACATCAATGGAAAGTATAAAATGGAGGTGAGCTTTATTAGCCAATGGAACATAGTTCTCAAGCTCAAGCAATTATTCTTTATAGTTAGAGCCCAACTTTAATTATCTGCTGTTTAATAATTTGATGGGAAAATTCATCTTTTTATGTCTGTCTTTTAAATCAATTTTGGCTATCAGATTGAACTTGAACACTGAATAAGGTTTTGTTACATAATGTAACATCATGGATCTGCCCTGTAAAATCTGTCATTTAACTTCGATGGGGGTATGCTAACTATTTGGTCAGACAGGAGATGAGCTTTTGGCAGAATAGCACAAGTAACTGTGTCAAAATAATTTCTATAGCTTTCTCTGAACTTGAATAATCAAAATTAGTATTTCCTGAATAGGCTGTACAAGATGAAGGTATAGAATTGCTCACAAACTTATCAATATCAATATATTTTCCTCTTACAACAAATGATAAATTTTAATCAAAACATATCTTTCATTTGACCTTGTCGCTTTCATAACAGAAGCTGCAGGAACAAGTTCCAAGTCTTAACTAGTTTTAGTTTTTCTATTCTTCTTTTTTTCCTGATGAGTTTATGCTTTATATATTTATTTATTTTTGTAAGTAACAAAAGAATTGAGGGTAGAGAGCCAGTGTTCGTAAACCCGTTTAAAACTTGGAACTCAACATTAATATGGATGCTTGAATCAATGATATGTAGTCTGATCGCTCTCTTGCTTTGTTAGGGTTCAAGTGTTCCTTTGGTTGTCAAATGGGCAGATACAGAAAAGGAAAGGCAGGCTCGGAGGGCCCAGAAAACACAATCTCAAGCTATGCCCAATACCAATTCACAACATCCATCATTATTTGGTGCCTTGCCAATGGGATATCCTCCCCCTTATAATGGATATGCATACCAGGTCTATTTCTATTTGTCAGGAAATATCCCAGAATCTGCAGTTACCAAAACCTTTAGGAACTTTTCAGAATCTTTCTTGACTCCCTAACATCTTAGTATCTTGCTTTCCTTTCTTCATATAACTCACTTTTTTCATTTACTATTTAAAATCAAAATGGTGTTAGGAGTGTGGTCATTGCTTTGTTTTCCTTGTAGGCTCCTGGAGCTTATGAACTTGTGCCCTATCATCTGCGTGGTGGGATCAGACCTGACCTTTCACTCAATATTTCCCCTAGACATTATGCTCCTGGTAGTTATATGGGCTCTGCTTATCATACGATGCCAGGTCTTCAGTATCCAATTGCATATCCTGGAGCAATAATGAGTCACCGACCATTGAGTAGTTCTCCTGGTACATTATCACCCACAGTTCTGAGCTGTAATTCTGCAACGTCTTCAGGTGCCAGTGGAAGTTCTGGGGGTCAAGTGGAAGGTTTGTTTATTATATCATTATTCCATGTTTTGTTAATTGTTACTCCTTTTTGCTTTCCTGTGGTTCTTTTCTCCTAACTGCCTGTGTTATTCATCTTAGGTCCACCTGGTGCTAATTTATTTATATATCATATACCTCAAGAATTTGGTGACCAAGAGCTTGCCAATGCTTTTCAAGCATTTGGTCAGGTCTTAAGTTCCAAGGTCTTCGTTGATAAAGCAACTGGTGTTAGCAAATGTTTCGGTATGAACTATTTATAGTTACTTCTGAGCCTGACATTTGCAATTTGGAGATATACCTATGTCTCTAATAGGCCCTTATTTGCAGGATTTGTTAGTTATGACTCACCATCTGCAGCTCAAAATGCTATTACCATGATGAATGGATGCCAATTAGGTGGTAAGAAATTGAAGGTTCAGCTTAAGAAAGACAATAAACAGAGTAAACCTTATTGATCAGCAGTTGACTCAAGGAAGCAAGCAGAATTCTGTGTAATATGCGGTCACATTCAACCTGGATATATGGGAGGAACTGAAGTAGCGGCATATTGGGGTGGATCAATAGTCTGTGGTCATGTAATTGTTTCATGGGATTGAAATTCCCATAACTTGTAATTCACTGTGCATTGTGTGCTGATAAAATTTGTAATTTATGTACCATGGAAGTTCATTTAGAGATTAATTAATTATCAATTTATTGATTTTTCCTTGATAGCTTCTTTTAGCAATATTGTTGTAGCATCCATGACAAACACTTCTCTGATATTGTGCTATTTATTAAATTGACATTTTTTTAATCCCTTGGTTCCTTTTGTTGGTTAAACGAATCATGGGGAGGTCATACATGTTATATTTAAAGACACTTTAGTATCAGACATGGCTTGTCCTCTGCGTGGTGAATTGTGAAACTGTCTTGCTGTTCTTTCTCTGTTTTTTCATGTATAAAGTATTGAAACCATGTGATATATTGAAATTGTAGGATATTGAGTTGCCATACGAGACTTCTGCCTGTTTCATGACAAGTGCATAAACAGCTGTATTCATATCCAGAACTTTCAGGTATTGTGCTAATTATATGATGCATGTGGATTTTGTGCCTTGTCTTGCATTGGTTGCACATTCACGTGGTGATATTTTCTGTATTGATTTATGTCATGTTGCGATGGATTATAGATGCTTGTTTTGTCTTTTTAATTTGAATTTCTGATTAATCTAACCAGATCACAAGTATTTAACATGCTTCTCTTCTGTAACAATTTTTTGGTCCAATCTTTTCTTGCAGTTCCTCATTACAAAACATTGAAGATACTGGTGGTTCGCTTCACAGGATTCAGGTATCTCTGATTTTGAAGATTCAAGCTTAAACTTAGGTTCTGATAATTTCTTTCAGCTTTTCATTCTGTTGGTGCCACTGTAATTCATTTCTGGTTTTCATGACTCTGATTTTGAAACAGTTGTGTGTTAAGTTGTTTTTATTATATTTTTAATACTGATCTCCTTTATGAAGTTCTCATGTATAAACCGTTGCTTTCCTTGAGAGGACTAGTACTGAGGTGTGATGAGGGAAGGAATGAAGGGAAACATTATTGCTCCAATAAAGTTCTGGATGGACTTTGCTATTGCCCTTTGAACTCTCAATAATTTCATGTTGCATTCGTTTCTTTCTTTTACCATAAGAAGGTAAAATTGGGTGACACTAAAACTTGTTATATTCCCATTTCTTACTGGGATCATTTCTCCTATGTTGTGCTGGCCAATGCCCCCGCTCTTCGTCGCGGGTGACACTATATTTTTTCAATGCAAAAAATATTAATTGTGTGATTTTTTTTATAATATAAATTTAGTCAAAATAATAAATTTGTGCAGAATTCCTGTCAAGAGAAAGTTTTCTATAAAATATATGAATTTTAAATCGATATAAATTTATCTGTTTAGTAAGTTGTAATGAAATAACCAGCATAAAATTATTATCATCATTAAAAAAGCAAGAAGATTCGAAAAACAGATAAAATAAAATAAAAAAGCAAAATATTTTTACAAAAACAAAAAAAAAATCATTAAAAGTATCACTATAATAGTGCTTACAATAAAATTATAAAATCATCTGATTCGAATAACAAATAAAAATAATAGAAAACATAAAAAAAAGAACAAAGGGGAAAAAAAATGAGCAATATCAATTTTAAAATGATCATCAATATAAATTAAAATTTTAGGACTGGACCGATTAAAAATAAAATTCCAATAAAAAAAGAAAAAAAAATTAAAAACAAACACTAAAAGCATAGATGCATAAATAAGGATAAAAAATAAGCATTGTTCAAGTATGACAGAAAAAACCAAAGAAATTAATAGCAAATAAAAAATTAAAAGAATAAAGACCAAAATAAAAAATAAAATATATAATTAATTCTAATCAAAGAAAAAAATTGAAACAAATAAAAACCTGGGGGCCGAAACAAATAAAGATATTTTTTAAAAAAAAATTACAGTGTAATTTTGTTAAAAAAATTAAAAGAGTAACGATTGAAATGAAAATTTGCATACATAACTAATTTCAATTGGGACACAATAATTTTTTTTTTAAAACAAACTATATAATTAACTCTAATTGAAGGAAAAAAATTGAAATAAATAAAACCTTGGGACCGGAATAAATAAACACATCTAAAAATATTGTTGTGTAATGTTTTTAATAAATCAAAAGAATAAGGACTGAAATGAAAGATAGAATATATGAAAAATTTCAGTTGGAGGAACTAATTAGAAGCAATTAAAGCATGCATACCGAAATAATTAAAATAACCAAAAGCAAAAAAAAAATCAAAAGAATAAGGATTAAATTGAAATCCAACATATATAATCCGTTTCAATTGAAGGGCACAATTGCAATAAATCAAAAACTATATTATTATTTTTTTCTTTTGGGGGTATTATATTTTGTAGGGAGAGGAATGATTTATTATTTATTATATTTTCTTATAAAAAATATTTTTAATATTAAAATAATTTAAAAATTAATTAAAATATAAATAAATATATTAGAAGGAAATCACAATATAATTTTTGTCTCGCAATTTTAATTTTATTTCAGATGATATTTTTTACTATATGTTGTTCCGGGATCGTAGATGCCTTCACGTATGGAGTTATAGTTTGTGATGAAATTACAAGTAGTTTTATGGAAAAATAAAAACAATCGTCTAATATACTTTAATTATTAATTACATTATATAATTATAATTATTAAATCATATATATATATATATACCCTTTAAAATAATTTCACAAGTTAAAAGCAATATGAAAAGCTTGGTAACCAAAATACATAAAACTGTTTTTCATTAATCTCAAACTCAAAAACAGTTTTAACCAAACATTTCAAAACTTATTTTGAACCACAGCTAAAATACTTTTTTATGAAACAACTTTTTTAAAACTTCAATCATAAAAATAAAAACAATACCAAACACACCCTTAAAATTTCTCGGTCTTGATTTAAATGATTACTTTCCTCTTGTGAAGTCTTGGTAACAAATCAGAGGCGGAATTTTTAATTATTTCATGGCATGGCATCATGTGTAAAATAAAGAAATGACAACCTTAAGTGTACTTGAATGGAGAATGATCTCAAGCGGTGACTATGGTGTGGGAGTGGAGAGTTACTACTCAACTCGCTCCTCTCGTTTAAATGATTTTTCAACAGACAACGAGTCTAATGACTCACTGACGCGACAGGATTGACGAGGCTATGATTCGGTGGACAATTTATGGAGTGAGAATGAATACTGTTGACCTTTTCCAAATACGGCGTCGTTGTGGAAGTCACATGTAAGTAAAGGACACCGCGACACCGTTTATAGGAAAAAAGGGTTGCGAGTCGCCGTCTTCCCCGTCCAGCAAGCATCACATATAAAAGGTCTGTACACTGCGAAGCAAAGCACCTTATTCTTCTCCTTACTAAAGATCAGAACTTTATCAATTCTCTCAATACAAACAATCAAGAGCGAGCGAGCGAGCGAGCGAGCAAGATGATGATGGTTCGAGTCCGCAGCCGAGACGGGCTGGAACGCGTCTCCATCGACAACCCAAACATCACAATTTCCCACCTCAAAACTCTAATCCAAAACCAACTCCAAATCCCTATCCGCAACCAGACCCTCTCTACTAACCAGAACCTCCTCTTGGCCAAATCACCCCCCGATCTCCACAAATTCACCGACATGTCCAACCCTGACACTCTTCTCTCGTCCCTCAACATCTCTCACGGCTCCCTTATCTTCTTAGCCTACGAGGGCCAGAGAACCATTGCCGGCCCCGCTGTTCGACCTTCTGGTTCTTTCGGACGGAAGATGACAATCGACGATCTTATTGCCAAACAGATGAGAGTCACCAGGCAGGAAAATCCCCACTGCGATTCTGTTTCGTTTGATCGCGATTGCGCTAATGCGTTTCAGCATTATGTTAATGAAACGCTCTCGTTTGCTGTTAAAAGAGGTGGGTTTATGTACGGAACGGTGTCGGAGGAGGGGAAGGTTGAAGTCAATTTCATATACGAGCCCCCGCAGCAGGGGACTGAAGAGATTTTGATGCTTTTCAGAGATTCCGATGAAGAGAAATTATTAGAGGCGATTGCGGCGTGTTTGGGAATGAGGAGAGTGGGGTTTATTTTTACGCAGACTATAATGCAAGATAAAAGGGACTGTACTTTGTCGCATAGGGAAGTTCTTCAGGCGGCGGAGTTGCATGCTGAGAGTGCATTGAAGGAGTGGGTCACTGCGGTGGTGAAGTTGGAGGGGAAGGAGGACGGGGGAGCTGATGTGCATTTCGAGGCGTTTCAGATGAGTGATATGTCTATTAGGTTGTTTAAAGAAGGATGGTTTGAGACGGAGATTGGGGAAGATGCCGATCCTAAGTTGTCTAGAATGAAGAAGGATGTGGTTGTTGGTAGCAAGGATGTTAAGGAGGTCGATAATGATTTTTTCTTGGTCGTTGTCAAGATTTTAGATCACCAGGTATGTTGCGCCTTAATCTTTTTTCTTTTGCTGTTGTTACTTTCTGATATTAGACTTTATCTTTGGCTGATAAGTATTCTCTTTTTGCTTGATTCTTTTGTGCTTTATTGATTGATAGATGATAGTTCATTGGAAAAGGAATATGTAATAAATAGCCCATGAAAGCTGAGTTTAATGAACCTTTTGACTTGTAGTTTTGGATTTTAGATAGACGATTTCCTATTTCATTGTGCTAAGCTATTTCTTGACTGAAATTGTCCAAATCTTCATTGACGGGAAGGTTTAATAACATTCCAGCAATGTGGAAAGAGAATGACATGGGGGGAGAGAGGTTAACATTTTATCATATGCATTAGAGTGCTCTTCAAAGTGACTTGGGGTATGATTCTCTTTTCGGGTTGGGGCTCAGTATTTTGTAGTCCATGTATTCTCTTTGTTCATGCTTTTTTATGACACACATAGCTTAACTTAGGAAGTGTCAACTTTCACTGTTTTCTCGTTATTCTAATCACTGCAGTACATAGTTCTAGGATAAGTTGAGGTTCCATTCTTTGGGGTTGTTTGAGAGAGTGGTAGCTATTGCTTTTCAAAGTTTTTTTTTGCTTGAAAATAATTTTTTTTTTTTTTTTCATTTTAACACTAGCACATCAAAACAATCCAAAAACATAAAAAAAAATATTAATTTAAAGCAAAAGAAAAGGTAATTTTTTTCATGAAACTTTGTTTGGAATGCAATTTCAAACAGTGCCTTCACGGGATGAGTTTGCTTGCTAAGTTCTTAGAAGGATATATCTGTTTGGGGGGGGTGGTGAATCTCTTTTCCTTAGAATGGCTAAACTAAAGTCATTGGTACTGGATATGAAGTTTTACATAAATCATTCAGCTTCAAAGTGCAGATTGCTACAGCTTAACTTTTTTTATTTTCCTTAGTGGTCTTCTTTTTACTAGGTCTTGGACGGCTATGTTTTTGGTTAGTGTTTCTGAATCTAACAGATGTGCCACCTGCAAGTTACCTGTGTGTGGGTGCGTGTGTGTGGGAGAAGGGGGGGGGGTTGTTTTTGAGGAATTGTAAGGGCCAGCTAGTCAGTGATTGTGATGGTTTAAGGGTCTCATATAGATTGTTTACTCAGCAAATATCATGGAATAATAAGTCAACCATGTTTTATATCCACAAAGAGTGGATATGGCTATCGTAAGAAAGAGAGAAGGGGGTTGTTGTTGGGGTTGAGGGATTATAAGGGCCAGCCAGTCAATAATGTGATGTTTTAAGTGTCTCATAGCTAGTCAATTATGTGATGTCTTAAGGGTTTCTTAGATTTTTTGCTCTACAAATATCATGGAATATGCTGGCAACAAAGATGGCAATATTGTATTATCTAATAGATCATAATATTTTCAGGATGGGGTATGGATGGTTATTTTATGTTCTGCCATTAGACAATCACAGTTATGTTTGTGTTATGCAAAGACAATATGGAATATTTTCTGTTGAGGTGGTGTATATAGTTTGTCAGCCTTTACACAAAAGGTATAATTATTATTGTGAGAAAGCCCGAACAGATCCTTTGTTTAGCAAAACTCTCTTAAAGTGATTCAGAGCATGATTCTTGCTTCAAAATGAAGTGAAGCATTTGAGGGATGGTTTAGAGATATAAGTTGTGCTATACAAGGGATTCCGTCTAGCTGTGCAGTCAAGCAAGCCCTTGGGTTAGAGTATGAAGCTTTCTTGTTTGATTATTCAAAGTAGTTCTCAAGCATTTTTTTTTCAATCCGTCCTAGGTATTCGATTCAAAGTCATCTGACAGATGTATAAAACAAGCAATATATCTTTCATGTTCTTGGAGAATATGTACAGGGATGGTGTTTGTACATTACAGTAATGAGGAAAAAAACCTGCACTTATCCCGCAGCATGAATTACTTTGCGATCGAACACTTAGCCTCCTATCAATATGACATTCATAGGATGAGAGGGCTATATACTACAAGCTGTTTGGCCCCTGACCTGTGTGTGATATTAATAATTGGTGCCTCGCATGGAATTTATTTGATGCCATATATTCATTTTCCATAGTGGAAATTTAACTGCACAAATGACACATATACACTAAGAAAAATAAATGGGTGGATAATCAGTGGGCCATTTTTCAATTGACTGCCCTGTTACCTGAAACTGGGGAATGGAACCTGTATTTCGAATTCATGCAACAGCTACAAGTTTGAATGGTTTGGCATTTTCTGTTTTTTGTAAGATCACCTTTGATGCTAGATTATGCCTGTGGGTTACATAATGAATATTTGAGATTGCTAGAACTTCTATTTTTGGAGCATGACATGTGAAGTACTGTTTGTTCCTTTCTGGCTGAAACCTGAGAATGACGGTATCTGTGTGAGGCTGCTATCAGCTATTCAATCTTTATATTTTATTTTGCTTTATTTTATTTTTTTTGTTCATGGAAGGAAACTGTGGTTTTGACAGAAAAATGCAGCGTAAGCAGGGAAAACTGAAAAAATGAACAGCATTAGACATCGCCTGTTTGACTGTCACTTGACATTCAGTGGTAGCTGTGCTTGGGAGCTAATCATTCAATTGTTCTTTTTTATCATGTCATAATGAATTTTCAAGATGCTAAGGGCAAAATCCAGGATGATTATATATCTTCTGCTGCCTCTAGTGGAGAAGTTCAATGATCATGTTCATGAATTATTTAATGCAGGGCCCTCTTTCATCAACCTTCCCCATTGAGAACAGGATCACACAAGTGACAATGAGAGCATTGAGGAGTCATCTGGACCGTGCAAAGAATCTTCCATTTGTGAAGAGAATTTCTGATTTTCATCTCTTGCTATTTCTGGCCAAGTTTCTGGACCTCAGTTCTGATGTTCCGGCATTAGCAGAGTGTGTGCTTACACAGACAGCTGTACCAGAGGGTTATCAGCTCTTAATTGAGTCCATGGCTAATACATGATGTTTCTTGAATACCTGATGGTTGGATCAATCCATCTTGTCCCTTGTGAAAGTTTCTGGGCATCAAGAACTGGAGCCAATTATATTACCTCCTGATGTATCATAATTTACAATTTACCTTTTATAAATTTAAATTAGCTTCATCCATTGGTTTGATCATTCTTGTTTGTTGAAATGAGGTATTATTCTGTTTGTTTCCTTTTAGTACTCCCACATGTTGATATCCGATGCTAAATATATGATAAAAAAATTCCCAATGTCTTGCTGAAAAACGCCAATGCTAACACATGGGCCCTTACATAATACTGATTTCAATTCAATGAATGCTTCTTCCGCAGCACTGGAACTATCTCCTGTCTTTTATAGTATCCAATCAACCCTGGAAATCCTCTTTGTTCTCCAATTGAATTAGGAATAGGTTAATCTTTTAGTGCTTCAATCTCTGGATAGGATATATGGTTTTGCTAATTGCTATGGTCCAAGTATTCTTTTTGATTCCCACAAAACAAATATTTGGACCTTTTTGCATACAATTGATTCTTTTTCAATGTCTTGTTCAAACATCATGACTTAATGGTTACAAAACATGAAGTCCAATTTAGAGTAAATTAAGAACCATGCAGCTCATTCATCAACTAATTAATTAGTGGAATTGAAGACTTATTTTAATAATAAGATCATTATGCTTCCTTTAATCAACGCAAAGTCTCAATGAAATAGCATTCTTTTTAACTAACAGCACGGCTAAGGTAGAGGGATTGTAACTGAGTTGAATTACCCCTTTATGTAACTTTTTTTTTTGGATTCGAGAAAATCCCACCCTCGAAAATGCACTTTGAGGGTCCAGGTGAGTGAGTAAAATCTCAGTTGTTTCACGCTCTTACAAGAAATGTATATTCTGACTCGAACTCATTAAATTCTCACTTATGAATTATATGACCCTTTCGTCTTATTATTTTGGTTCATTGAAGACTTTCTGATATTCTTATAATAAAATCTTGTGATTTTTTCATCATCTATGGCCATTCACCAATATAGATCTATAGACGAAAATTGGTCAATGTATCCACAAATTGTCTTCTTAAGACTCTTATATATTTTAATTACAAAAACTATAGCTTCTTCGAGAATTCCTCTCAAGTAAATCATTCTACCTTCTTTCCTAAATGACTATTTTATCTTAATGAAATCAAATAGAAATAGATGAGTATAATCTCAGCCAATCAACTCCTTACACTAAATTACACCTCATTGTTTTATTCTAAAAAATTCCCTAAGCATAGACTCACAAAAACAAAAAAAATTGCATCTTTTCTCATTCTTTTAAATGAAAATGGGAAATCGTAACCAATTTACGATTATCTGTTAGAGTTCGACCAAAATACCAAAAATCTTTCAACGATCATTTTGTTTTTTTTTGTAAACTTTAATTATCGAGGATGTAAAATTACATTGTAAAATATACTCATATATATTAAAAGAAAAATAATTGCAGTGTTAAAATTCAGACCTTGAAAAGGTTAGGTTTTCGACCCCATAAGATAGAAACTCTCTCTCTCATGAATAAAGATTTACTTCGAGTATTAGAAAAGACCAACAAATAAAAAAATCTGACATAGAAAAACAATCAAACAACAATGCAACATACCTTAGGTATGATGCATTAGAGGTGATGCGTCTTTCTCTTACAAAACAAGTCCCTTTACTCAGACTTTCATGGACCATTAGGTTTCTTAGTAACACAAATGATTTATCTCTCTTTGTTCTTACTCATGCAACAACTTTTTTTTGTGGTCGTACACATGTTATTTATTGTTGTTATAAAGCATTGGCTAAATATTAAGTAGGCTACATTATGTTTTTAATATTTTTGTTTATATAGGATATAATAAATCTCTTTATCTATGACAATCAACACCACCAAAGTATTAACTTCTTGTCTTTTTTTACTCTTAAAATTTATTCTCTCTCATCCTCGTATATTTAACCTTTTCATAACAACAAGATGGTTAAATCCGTTTTATTTTGCATATAATAACTAATATATCTTACATTATTTTAAAAAATAAAATAAAATATATTTTTTTCATGCGAAGGAAAGAATTGTGATTTCTTCAACCAATGGCGGTCGATTAATGCTCCGTTCCACAACTTGATTTTTGACCATTTATATAACATATGGTTGGTGAACTAAAAGTTAGAAAATACACTTCAAATCACTAGGGAAAGTGAGATTATTCTTAATGAATTGTGGCTAGGAGTGAAGACACATTTGTTTTTGTTATAAAAAAAACATTTTTTACGGGGTTCGATTTTGTGGTGGGGTAGATTTTTTTTTTTTGGATATCCATATAGGATCGGGGGAACCACATGACCCGGAAAGCGCACTTTGTGGGCCCAGAGCATGTGTAAAACCTCCGGCTGTCCCAGGCTCTTACAGGGGACTGATAGTTGGTTGTCGAAGCTCGAACCCTGGTCTCTCGCCGTTGGACGAAACAACCAAGGCCTTTGCTGCTAGACCAAGCCCCTGGGGACGTGGTGGGGTAGATGCTAATGTACAAGTACTCATATTTTTTTAATTTACTTTTTATTATTTTTTAGTATGCCAATAGATTTTAAGATAATGAAGCTATAATCAATAATATTTGCAATATTAGAAGAGAAAAATGAACACGAGGTTCCAAAGCTATTTGATCCAAAGCTATTTGAAAATGGTGATTCATTGGGTATGTTTCCTGCATCACTCAGAGAAAACACAATTGTTTTTAAAAATATTTTCATTTAGAAATATATTAAAATAATATATATTTTTTAATTTATTTTTGACATCAATACATGAAAATAATCTAAAAATATCATAAAAAATAAAAATAAATTTTTTTAATTTATTTCAAAAATACTTTTAAAATACAATACCAAACCTGTTAACAAGAGTCAACTCAGTCAAAGGACTACACTATAACCCTTAAAAATACCAAAATACTAAGTTATATGTGAGTAAACATGTTAGCAAGAGTCAACTCAGTCAAAGGACTAAGCTATAACCCTTAAAAATACAAAGTACTAAGTTATACGTGAGTTAAGAACCGAGTAACTAAACAACAATTTACTCGGCTTCTATTTTTAGCCAAGGAAACAATTAAAAAAGAAAAAGAGAGTCCCTTTCTTATAGCAAGCAATTCTCGGGTCCTTTTCCACCCCCCCAACGAGAAGAAGGCTATGGTTTTTAACAACAACGTGTGTAGTCTTCTTTCGATCCTCCTATAAACGCACACACTCTTCAAACTTGGACGTTTTTATCAACCCTCCCAATCCAAACCAGGAAACCCCATCATGAATTAATTTATTTTTTGGGCTCCTTTGGCGCTTAGCTCGTTGATACGGTTCGAAAGGTTAGCTCTTTCATTCACTCTTGCTGTTGAGTTTTATAATCTGTTCACATTATTTTCCTTTCCCTTTCCCCCCCGTAACCTATTTGTTTTTATAGCGTTTTAGGGTTTTCAATGCTCACTTCACTTCGAGATTGAAATCTAGGGTTTATTTTACTTTTTGATTGAAGCATGTTCAAGTCTCATAGTGATCAGTCCTTGCCTTTAAAATCTTTACATTTTTGAACTCGAAGATACCATTTGGAAGAGCCAATTGATATTATTTTTCTTTGATCATCATATAGTTAAATTTACTTAACAGTCACAAATGACACCTAATTGAGTTCCAGGTAGTGATTAGGCACATTGTGGTTTCTAGGTCTTGCATCTTATCTTAAAACAAACAAACTCCATTTCCATTTGACTGAATACTTCCTCTTTGTAGTGCTTGTAGTTCTGGATTTACATTTTCAGGCATGTGGTGGTTGTGGAGTTGCTTGCATGTATTCTTTGGCTGTGAAACGTTCCATGGCTGTTTTGATAGGGCTCGACCTCAATATCTGATTAATTGTTAAGGAAATAGAAAAGGGATTTAAGTTTTAGACCGATTCAAAGTAACTGCTTTTATGGAATATCAAGTGCAAGTGTGAACTTTGCAATATTTGCTATATCCAGGGCACTTCTTGCTTTTTCAAGCAGATATGCTATCTGCTACCAAAAATGTGGGAATTATAGTCTGTGTTGGAAACTGTGGGGTATTTATTCTCTATAAGCCCCTTTGCCCTTATCATTGAAGAATTGACTTGTACTTATTTCTTTTGGCTTCCATTGCCCTCTTTCCCCCTTTAGCTGCTTATAGCCTTGAGCACATTGCGTTATTGCCAGCATCCATGCTCTGTCTTTTGTTCTGGTCACAGTGATTCATAATTTTTTTCTTGTCAGCTTTCTTGTCCTGGCTCTTGCATGCGGCTTGCTAAGGAAGAACCATCTATGGCTGAACAAGTAAGCATTGTTAACTCAACTAAAATATTTTTGTTATTTTTATCTGTTTTGGGTGGATAATAGAAAAAATCATCTCTGCTTCATTGTATCTGGTCAGCTCACTTGTTTTGTCATCACATTTTTCAATCATCCAGATCTTCTGATTCTTTTTATTTTCTTGAACTTTGCTTAATCATCATTTTCATTGTTTAATTATTCAACTGTGTTTCGTGTTCAACTTTTACTTCTCATCAGTCACCCCCCTTTCTAACAGGGCCAAGTTTTCTACTTATTTGAACAGGTCATTGATTTAATTTCAGCAGTGAAAGAGTTACATGGTCTTAGCTGTCAGGAGCTTAACAAATTGTTAAGGGACTCTGAAAATTTTACAATTCGCTCTCATTCTGAAAAAGGATCTACAATAAAGGTCAGGAAACAAACTCATCATCATAACACCTATGCTTTCTTATTTCACCACCGTCTTGCATCTTAAATCCTTGTTTTTTTTCCAGATTGATGTGGAAAAACTGGCAGGTTTTCTTCCTTTACACCTTATTGCAGTGCTTATGTCATCTGATAGAGATGAATCACTGTTGAGATATTTGTTGTGTGGGATTCGGCTTTTGCATTCCTTATGTGATCTTGCACCTCGGAACAGTAAACTTGAGCAGGTTGCTTTTACCAATCTTTACCTAGTCTTTATTATTATATATATATATTTTTATTTGGCATCAGTTTTTGTCTGTTTTGCTTATCAATTGAACTTTGACACATTACTTGAAAATCTGTGGATGTGTATTTAAAGTCAGGCTCCAATGTGTTTATGAACCTTGACAAATTATAGGAATGATCACTATTTTAATTTAAGCTGAAAACACGCACCCCCATCTTCCTAGTACTTTAGGTTCTTGAATCCGTGGTTCGGATATTGCAGTCTTTCTGTGCAGCTGTCTTGTTTTTTCCTGAGTTTTTTTTATCAAAATTTTTCTTTGTAATGTTGAAGGTATTCCTTGCACTCGGAAGTTGTTTTGAACTAGTTATGACATTGGTTCTTTATTATCTCTATCTGAAATTATTTTTCTTAAGGGACTTATATTTGAATGTTTACCCATTGCTCTTCTGTAAACAATCAATCTTTTTGTTTATTCTTGGAAATTGTGATGTGTTCGTTTCACCTTCAGATAATTATGTTCTTAAAAATTTGGAAACTATATATTGAAGCAAAACACATTTCTCACCTGGTGCTATTTCTCACCCTAGTGTTCTTTTGTGTTATATATACAGGTTTTGCTCGATGATGTTAAAGTATCAGAGCAGCTGCTGGATCTGGTGTTTTATTTACTAATTGTCCTAAGTGGTTATAGACAGGTATTCCTTAGTATTTAACTCTTGAGGGTTTACTTCCCAAACTCTTAACGTTTACGAGGGTTATTTTTGTTATGTAGGAAAATCGTATTTCATGTTCTCTGTTACTTGTGCATTCAGCACTGGTAGCATCCAGTCTACATTTATTGTCAGGATGTATATCTTTGCAATGGCAAGATCTTGTTCAAGTATTGCTTGCTCATCCCAAGGTACAATCTTCTGACATGATTTTGAATATTTAAGAGAAATGGGTTTACTATACTCATGGGATCATTGCAAAACTTTGTTTTTTTGAGAAAATGAGATACTTATTGGCGGAGCTTTGCTATTTTTAACTATCAATGGCTTGATCTTTATTTTTTTGAATAGATTTTTTAATTTCTAAATTTTGCATAATCAATTCAAAGTATGGATGTCTGCCAGTAGCTGATCTGTCCATTAAGAAGTGGCATGGAATCAGCATATCATCAGTTAGGCCTGAATGCCCAAGTTACATGTGGGTTCAAGGCTCGGTTTGGGCTATGAGATGTTAGAAAAGCTGAACTAAAACCTGGTTTGGATTAAAAATGTCCTTTTCTTTTTAACTAACACCTACACAGCACCACTACTACTCTTACACTCTCACCATTACATTTTAGATTGATCAATAAATTCCATCTTCATCAACAATTTCTGATCATATTATCATTTTATTTGAGCTTTTAAGCTCTTGAGGCAGGGCTGTTTTGTGGACTTTCTGATCATGAATTCTCTCTTATAGGTTGACATATTTATGGATGCAGCTTTTGGAGCTGTTCATGTAGCCATTAGATTTCTTCAGGTCAAGCTGTCAGATCAATATACTGGCCTTCATGTGAAAAGTCCAACAGCTGAACAAATAGTTAACTATATCTGCCAACAATGTGAGGCTTCTTTACAGATTCTTCTGTCATTGTGCCAGCAAAAGGTGTTTCGCGAGCGCCTTCTTAGGAACAAGGTTTCTATAATAGAACCATCTTATTCTATATGTTTGGTTTAAAGCTGTATACCAAGAGATGCCAACTTTGATGTTTTTCTCTGTGTTTGACATAAGATGAGAAACTCTTCTTGCTGGACCAAATTGGAAGTAGAAGTATCTAGTTAATGTGATTGTATGTGGTGAGACGCAGGGAAGTCAGTTGGATAAACATGGAGGTTTTTAGTGCTAGCATTTTGATCGAGCAGTAAAACAAAATGTTGAAACAATTAAGAAATATTGCATGAGGCTATTATTAACTTTTATTTGCATCAATAATCTTGACGATGGTATCCATACTAGTTATAAGTCTCCTTTTTATATTTTACATGGACATCTCATGTTTAATAATCCTTTTTGTTATTTATCATTATTTTGGTAAAATATCCATGTATAATACCGTTTCAGGAACTATGTGGAAGGGGTGGTGTTCTTTCTCTGGCGCAGGCGATCTTGAATTTAAACGTTACACCTCCCTTTTGTAGATTCTTTCACTGTTGTAGCTGCAATATCTAGACTGAAGGCTAAAGTACTATCGATTGTAAGTTTTAATGTAGGGTCAACGCTTAGGCTGCATCATTATCATGTATAATTTCTCATTTCTTTGCTCGTGTAAAATATCCCTGATTTTTTATTCTGCTGACCATGTGCTTTTATGCAGCTATTGCATCTGTGTGAAGCAGAAAGCATTTCTTACCTTGATGAGGTAGCTAGCTCTCCAGGGAGTCTTGATTTGGCAAAGTCTGTAGTATTAGAGGTTAGTTTAAGAAATGTGCTAGCACATTTATTGGCAAGTTTCATTTATTGGTGATCCCCCAACCAAACCTGTCTCAACCCACTGTTTCCTATATTGTTTATTACATTTGAAGCCAAGTTTTTCATGCTTTCTATCAATACTCTTTGGTGTAGATTCTTGAATTACTGAAGGCTGCACTCAGCAAAGACCCCAATTATCTTAGTCCATGTTCAGACAAAACATTTCCCATGGGGCTTTTGCGACTCAATGCCATGCGTCTGGCTGATATCTTCTCAGATGATTCAAATTTCAGATCTTTTATCACAACATGCTTTGTAAGTTAATCATTTGGATTCTCAGGCATGATACTCAGTTTTACCGTTCTACTTCTGCTGAACTGTTTTAAGTGACTTTCTCTGATATCTTCTCTGAAAAACATTAAGGTGTCAACATAGACTACATAATGTATACAAAACTTCATTGTTCTATTTTAAAAATTGCAAAGTCACTGATAATTTTGTAATGTTGTTTATTTCCAACTCATTATGCTTCAAAGCATCAATCACGGAGAGAGATTCACGACTTTTCTTTTTTATTTTCAAATATCAATATGCTCTACAGACCAAAGTTATGACCGCTATTTTTTCGCTCCCTCATGGAGATTTTTTATCAATCTGGTGTTCGTCTGAATTTCCACCAAGAGAAGAAGATGCTACTCTGGAGTATGACACATTTGCAGCAGCTGGGTGGTTTTTGGACACATTTGCAGCAGCGAACCTGTCAAATGCAATAAATTTAGAAATTACTTTGCTTCCCAGTAACATGCCCCAAGCTATGTATGCACATCAGAGAACTTCATTATTTGTGAAACTAATTGCCAACCTACATTGTTTTGTTCCAAACATATGTGAAGGTGAATTCTCTCACAATCTTCCAAAATATTCATTATGATTGATCCACTGGCTGCTGTATGGATTAAATAATTCGAAATTTTGTTCTAATCCACAGAACAGGAAAGAAACTTGTTCCTTCACAAGTTTTTGGAGTGCATGAGGATGGACCCATCTAAATCTCTGCCTGGGTTTTCTTTTACTTCTGGTGCTCAAAGAGCTGTAACAGTTTGCAGGAACCTTCGTAAGTATCAGTCTACTCATGATTTTCTCAATAGACATGATGCATTAAAAGTTGGTGGGTTTTTTTCATGAGCAACTTGCATGTGTAGGTTCATTGCTAAGTCATGCAGAGTCTTTAATTCCAAACTTTTTGAACGAGGATGATGTACAACTCTTAAGGTGAGTTAAGCATCAACCACACTACTTTCTTCCTATAATTTTCATTTTTGGACTGTTTTACTACAAGTGTTATTTCTCTTTTCTTTTTGTTTTTTCTTAAGCTTAATTTTAAAGAATAGCATCATCCTTGAATGGTAAAGCAAACATTGAGGAGGAAAAAAGAGAGAGAAGATTGAATTTAAAGTTTAGACTATTCATTAAGTGGGCTTTGTCTGTAGCATATAGCTTGTGGGGGACTTTGCTGAAAGAATTGATATTATTGATCTTAGAATTCAAAGTATTGCACGCTAATAAATGGGCCCTGTCAAAAATTTGAAGAGTGGCAAGTAGTACCAGAAACAAAACTGCAAATGAGATGTTCCAACTCTCAACTCTTTATTTCCATTATTTCCACTTACATGCCTCCATTAAAGTCAGCAAAAGTTGAGTATAGCAGTGAAACATAGCATATATGGGGTTCCTTTTCAGCAATCTATACCCTTAATATTCTGCATAATAGCAGTGTATCAATTCCTTGGATTCTTCTGGATTCTGAGTAGTTGTCATCTCTGCCTGACAACATGAAATTAAATTCAGCAGAATAAGTTGCATTTTGAAGGGGAAGTACTCAGAGTCTAAGTAAGTTCCAGAATAAGCTTCTATTTTGTGTTGTATTCAGTGTGCAACTAATTGAGTCTAAAGCATCTTTTCAATCTTTGAGCTAGCTATTGTCTATTTGTTTGTTGTAAAATATGTTATTTATTTCATCTATATTTTATTGCAGGGTATTCTTTAACCAGTTACAATCATTGATTAATCCTGCTGATTTTGAAGAAAACAAAGTTCAAGTAAGGTTTTGTCCATCAATGATTAGAAATCTTTTCTTTTTCCCTATCCACTCCAACTTTCAGCAACTTCTTGTTTCCTTCTTCTTATCAAATTGAATGTGCTAACATTCTGCTGAAAATATTTTAGGAAATCAAATCAGAGAGGTCAGTATCTTTGGATAAGTTCTCCAGACTCAGTATTGATGAGCATCTTCAGGTGAATACTGGAATTTCAATTTTTTTTTATTAATGCAAGGAAGTTCATATATTTGTCACAATTATCTATTTCATTAGTATGATGATGTACCATTTGACATTAAAACTCTATTTTGATTCGATGTGTGATTCTATTGGTGAATGCAATGTATGATGATGTACCATTTGACATTAAAACTCAGTTACTCATGTTGTCTCTCATTTTGCTACATTCTCTATCACACATTGCATTCATATTTTATCTCCCATTTAATTTTTATATTCTTGAGCTCTCCATGATTATCTGATCAAATTTATTTACTATTATTACTCATTTCATAGAAGAGTACAATGTTCACGTTAACAATAAATTTTGTTTAATGTTTTAGATATATTGAGAGTTTACTGAGATTGTGTATCAAAATATATTTTGATGTGGCATAATTTATCAATTGACTCCACTATTTTTTTTCTTGCTTTGCTATTGGTGACAAACAGATTGCTTGACAGAAGTCCAAATTAAAGTTTAGAAACGAGTAATAACATTTTTTTAGTGGAGTGTTATAGCATATATTTTTGAGGGTTAAACTCTTATATATCGTAATGGTTCTTATTAAGGATTTCAAGTTGTCTTGATGTTGCCTTCCTCTACAAACCCTACATTTTCTCACAGAAAAATTTGATTCCTGGTAGGAAGCTCAAAGCACCAGGGCATCCTCATCACCTATGATGAGGAAGGAACCTTCAAGTTTTACAACAGGACAGATATTCAAAAGGAGGAAATGTCAGAGAATTCAGCTATCCAAGAAGAGGAGAAGCACAGTTTCAGAAATGAGCATGTTAATCAAGCTAATGTGATGAGGGGAGACAAAGCTAAATTTGGTGCATGCGCTTCTGATGTTTTAAGAGAGATGGATAGAGATTCTCATAATGTTGAGACAAGTGGTTCAGATACAAGTTCAACTAGAGGAAAGTCTTTCGTGGGTCAAGTCGTGAATGGCGACTTACTGAAATCAAGTGCGCATATGAAAGGAAGTGGTTGTCAGGGAGTTCATAATGGTGAAAAATCTGAAAGTCTTCATTTTGAAGAAAAGCAGCCAAGAAAAAGGAAGAGAACTATTATGAATGACTATCAAATTGCACTTATGGAGAAAGCCCTCCTAGATGAGCCCGAGATGCAGCGAAATGCAGCAGCTTTACAGTCATGGTCTGATAAATTAAGTCTTAATGTATGTAAAAATGCACCTTTAAATTATTTATCATGTCAGTTAATTATATTTGCTGATCACCTGTGCTTATTTTTTTTCCCGCTTAATAAGTAGTTTAATTGTGTTTTCCAGGGATCAGAAGTTACACCTTCACAGCTGAAAAATTGGTAAGAAGCTTCACCTTCTCTGATTGTTTGCACTCCGTGGTTTAAGATCATTTTTCCCCCTCTCCTTGATGCTATACTCTCTTCATAATTAATACAGTGTAGGAAAAGATAAAAGTTTTCTATTCTCAAGGTCCTGTTCAAGTTGGGGCTTTTGAATTTTTCTTTTTCTACTTCTTGGCAGTGAAACTAGGCATAACTATGAATGCTTAAAGGGGATGATGTATATGAGGATAAACTGGAATAATTTTTGGGTCAACTGCACTTGTAAATAGATGCCTAATATAGCTGTTGCTCAGAAAAGAATTTTATGTGAACACTTATGCTACCCTTCTTTTAGTTGTTAATGTTACAAAAGATGAGATAATTGCACAATTCGGTTATTACTGATGTGTCTCTTCATTGTTTTATACAAAAGTTGATTCTTCATGTGGTTAGTTTGCAATGTTTCTTGTGGAAAGCTTCATATACAGGATAGGAATAAATCACAGGTGCAAAGAACCCTTAGTTCTAGGACGTTCTAGTTTTTTACACATTAGATTATAAGATTTATTGGATACAAACTCTGAAAAGATGCGTATTAAATGCTAATTCTAGGATTCTTGCAAAATCATCCTGTACTGCTACTCATGCAATTATCATTTTGAGTTGTCTATTGGCATTCTAGGTACCAAACCATTTTTTTATTGTAGGGAAATTATTCTGAAATTCCAGCTCTATATTTGTACACATCTATGAATGTTTTCCATTTGCACATTATACTAATTTGATTTTTCAATCAGTGTGTTTATTCATGCCACCAATATCTTAAGATAGATCGGTGCCTGGTTGAAACTGGAAATGGGTGTTTTTTTAACTTACTACAGAGGTTTAATTAGATAGGTCAGGACTTTGTTATGCTTTTAATGAGAGCCATTTTTTTTGCTATCACAGGCTTAACAATCGGAAAGCAAGGTTAGCTCGTGCAGGCAAGGATGTTCGTGCACCAATGGAAGTTGATGTTACATTTCCAGAAAATCAAGTTGGACAAGCATTGCAGCATGAGTCACCTGAGAGCCCAGGTGAAGATAACATCACATCAAGTGTAAGAGGCCTTCAAAACACATCAGAAATTGGTGTGTTTGAAGATCCCGAGGCTGGTATAGGATTGTCAGACTTTGTTGACATTGGTGCTTCATGATTTTGTTCAGAGCAACCCAGGACAGTTTGCTTGTAGACGGGCCAGTAGAAGAGATTCGTAAGGGAAAGGTATATCAGGTGCAAGGCAATTGGGAGCAAGGCCATTGGTGTGGAAGATGTTGGAGGAATCAGAGGTGTCTGTCATGGATGCTACAGAGCTCAAAACTGAGAGATGGGTGAGGCTTCCATACCCATCTGAAGCCACAGGCGTGTTATTTGATCAAGCTGCACAGAAGATTGGGGTGGGGGGAGGTAATGATGAGAGTGTTGTGGGATTGGAAAAAAATATACGTCACGACCTCAATGATACAATTTCAGTGCTAGGTTTCTTTGTTAGAATGTAGAGCTAGTAGTTGTTTACCAGCAGTATCTTTTTATTTTAAAGTTCCAAAACCATAAGCAGGTTCAGGTTCAGAAGTTTAGCACTTGCATATCAATTATAAAGTTGAATCACATGAAATATTGCACAGCAGCAGCATCCATCAAAACTATCCTGACTCCAAAACTTAAACGGGAAGGGATATATCAGCTGGTAAGGCCTGTTCAGGTGGAAATTTGAATTAAAAAAGATAAATTAAAATAAAATAATATGAGGCCTTTCACAGTACTGAGTGATGTCCCTGTGAATTTAGGAGGTGTAGTATTTGTAGACACCCGCCAGAAGGTGGTATATCTCGCCTGCTTATACTCTAGATGACCGAAAGAAAGGAGATCAACTTCTATCTATCTCAAGACCAAACTTACGTTTCATTTTAGACATTGTTTTTGGAACATTGGTGTTTAAACTAGTTTACGTGTATTTTGATTAATTTATAGATTCTGAAGTTAATGATGACTAGTTTAAACCTTCAATGACTGAGTGATTGATGTGGAACTCGAACCGGTGACTGATGTTGAACTCGAACTGGTAATCTCTTAAAAACAAAATTAGAGTCTGATCAGATTACAGGTTTTAGACATGCATCCTGCTTTCTCTTCAATTACAGGTTGAATAGAGTTCTAATAAATTAATAATTTCAGTATCGACAAGGAAGGATAGTCTGTCTAAAAGACAGTACCCGCACCTGAAAACAACATTAACGCAGTTCATAGCTTTGGACAGACAGAACTCTATTGGAAATCAGAATAAAACCTTCCTGGCACTTGCGACTGACGAAACTGCCTCGTTCATTTCCAGTTCTGGGATGATGAGTGCAATGCATTCGAGCCAGGTGCCACGATCCTTCTAGCTACTGACATCTTTTCTTACTAACAACAGGAACAGCACTCTTGTTTTGAGGGCTGGCAGGAGGCAGGGGAATTCCCTATGGTGCTCGTGGAGACTCCGAATATGAGCGAGATTACTTGGATTCATCGTTCCAACAATTTTGTGCAGGATTCTGTTATTTCTTCACATTCCCGTATCTTTCCTCCATTCCCTTGAAAGATTGCTGTGATTTATAGAGAACAGAAGTATTCCATGCATCAACGGCTGTGGAAGATGTTTATTTTAAGAATTCAAAATTAAATGTTTCATGTCTCCCCTTCTCATAATTAATTTTGTGGACTTGATGCTCGGCTAGCAGTGAACCAGGGTTGAGAATATTGATAAATTAAGAGAAACTGACAAATGACATTTTCATGCTGCAACTGCCCCCCTCACATTTCAACCGATAATTTTCAGCTGTGGCAAGTTATTTTTCATGCCCCAACACACTGATGATAAAAATCAAATGAATATATATATATATATATATTGTAAAATAAATACCTCTACGGATTGTCTATTTTACAATAGCTGATCACCTTATAATCTATCAACAATTGAAATACAATACCATCTTTTCTGCGTGCTAAATTGTACATGTGTTACACTCACTGGTTAACAGCTAAACCTTGGATCATTCTCAAGTTGTGTACTTTATATCTCCTGCAACTTGTATATCTGAAAATACAGTAGAAGCACCAGACTTGTGCAAAGTGGGAGAAATGTTGAATGAATTTGCCCAACAAAACAGTCAAGCGTGCCAGCAAAGACAGGTGCTGCAATGAAATTCCACAGATACAAAAAGAGGGGGTCTTGTAGCATCATCATATGTACGCAAGTGAGTTTCTGTCAAGGTCAGGTTGAGGGCGACCCCGTGTTGGAGTTGGTGGTCTTTGGATGTTAAGCTCCTGAAAGACAACAGAAACAAGGAGAAAACAATTAAAAGCCAGATAGGGGATAGGTTTTCCAGATTTGTAAAAAACAAGTGGTATTTCCAACATTGAGAATGCTATAAATCTTACCTGCATCCATGTCTCATCAACGACTCGTTCTGGAGATGTCTCTGGTGACTGAAGGGGTGGCGGCAAGGGATGAATTAATTTTGGAACCACAACCAAACCCCTGCCAACTACCAGTATAGCTCCGGCATTGTTTGCCGTCCCTGGATTGACACATCACATTAGGATTCAAATTGGAGTTTAGCAGGAGAAAACTCAAGCTCTTTTAGCTTACCACAATAGTTGGTTGCAGAAAATAGAGTGATCAATTGCCCTTGGGCAAACCGTTCAAACCCATCCATGACACATTCATGTGCCCTAATAATCAGCTGTAACTTATTTTTCTTACAGAAGTCGGTTACACGATCAGGCTGCAACACATTAAAAGATGAAACAAGCAAAAGCTTCATAAAACATGCAACTTGAAAGCACATCAAATTTAAAAAGATACAGTGCCAAGATAAACAAAACTGATGACATCATAGGCGAGCATAGATTCATTGGATATCTGATGTAGAAAAAGTGAGATAGCAGCAGCTCATAAGAGTGGAAATGAAACTGCCAGTGAATAAAAATTATAGTGGTAGTCACATGGTATTTCAAAATTAATATAAAGATCATGGTGTAGCCCTACTTGATATCTATTGGCTAGTCCATAAACGTATCATTTTACATCTTTGAGCTCAGTAATGAAGTTCTGCAGATAAAACACGCCAACACTACTGAACTTTCCGTCAAAGGTGAGCTAACCTGTCACCTTTGATTTTTCTTTTGGTATCCAATATTCGCTAGTAACATGAACTCCTAAAATTTCTTCAAGTTCATCCAACATTTAATGGTAGGAGTATTTTTTCCCTCCTGTTAACTACAGTATGAAAATTCAAAGCAAGCTGCTGTAGGAATTTAATCTCTACATATATATTGATCAGGGGACCAAAATAAGAAGTTTTGAGAGGCTAATTGCTTTCCACAGGTTGATGCAATATCTATAATTAGTCCAAAAAAAAATCAATTTGTATTCACTATGACTTGAAATATATTGCATGTGATAAACCACACCAAACACAATAACTAAAGATCATCAAACATAACAGATGTAAACAATGACATGCATACCCCAAAAGTGACAAGACCAGGACCCCTAGCATTTGGTCTCAAACCCTCTATGCTATCATTTTCTGTAGGATCCGACCTGAATGGAGAAGTTTCATAACACAAATTAATGCAAGCAATGATAGAATGCAAGTAAAATAAATCGAGTGAAGCATACCATAGAAGATCCATTAGAATTATAGATCCAGCATCCATTGTTATGGGCCTTTCAAGCTTCTCTATCTGTTCCACTGAATGAATGGATCTTCCTATGCCACCATGCATACAGATAATTTTCTTCTCAATAAGTGCAGCAAGTGGAAGATAGTTGAAAAGTTGATTGAAACGTGTCCATGCCCATATCCCATCACTCTCTCCCTGTAAAATACATATGCTATTGTTACATTTGAATTTTCAAAAGATGTACTCGTCCTTCGGGAAAACTATATTTAGCATGTTTATCTATACCATTCTTTCAATGCATTCAATACGAAAACCAAAGAGTGCATTTATATCAGCAGCTTCATGGTTACCACGTATCAGGTGGACATTCTCGGGATACTCAATCTACAAAATCATAATAAAAGATACCACATCATCAATACAAGGATGATGCTAAAATATAATTCATGTGAAACTTTTGTTCATTGAAAGCATAAGTTTTGCCTTAAGAGCGAGAAGCAAAGTTATGGTCTCCAAACTGTGCTGCCCTCGATCAACATAATCTCCCAGAAACAAATAGTCGATGTACCTGAACCAATAAATTGGACAACATGGTTAATCAACTACAGAGATAAATCACAAGATCTGTTCTAAAATTATCAATTTGCTGTTTTGGACACATAAGCTGGAGGCCTTTTATCATGTTAAGCATTATCCAAATGAAAACTTAATATTAATAAGCAAGGCTAGAGGACATGTATTATATCTTCAACCCAATTTACCACTGATTGTCATAGACATAAATATCAAATGAAGGAGTATAGAGCAGTAACTATTTAAGCAGAAGAATGTCAAGAAATGATGATGAAAAAGAGGAGGGCAATATAACCAAATAACGAGTTCAAATTACTTATGAACTTTGCTCAATTATGACATAACAGCAAACCTGCACACATGCATCAATTATTTATTTGCACACATACCGATGACTCCGAGAATATGGGCACACATACCAATGACTCCAAGAATATGGGCACACGTGCTGATGACATGATTTCTTCAAAAAAGAGGGGTGTTTGAGAGTGCGTTTGAAATTGTTTTTGGATGCTTTTTAAAAGAGCGTTTAGCATGAAAAAACATCAAATTAGTGTTTGCTTTTAGGGTTTCTCTATGGTTTTGATGTGCTGATATCAAAAATAGAAAACAAATCTGAAAAAAAAATCATGTTGATTCATTTTCAACTGAAAAGATATTTTGAAAAGCACCATGTATCACAATCCCAAACACATACTTGACCTTTCTAAAACATGTAAGAAGTTCAGAGCTTTTCTAGTTGTAGTGATAATGCCTTCTCGAAGACGAGTTATATTGTTGTAATTGCTAATGACAATGCTTTTCTTGAGGTGCATTTACAACATACATACAAGTTGAAAATGTGTGAAACTTTGAAATAATGTCGTACATGATTTATTAACCAACCGGTCTTTACTCAACTGTTTACTTTGGCTAAAACCAATAAAAATTCAGCACAACAGAGCCATAATGCCAGTCCATGTAAGAATATGGATCTTTGTCATTGCGATCACATCTTTCAAGCCCCTTTCACTGGCCCCTTTCCCAAGAAACAAACTCCCATCTCCCCACTAGTTTAGTCAGTTTGTGTAGGACATGAAGGAATCATCTCAATCAAGCAGAGAGACCTTATCACTTTTTGTCAACTCAAGCACTTAGCTTTTGCAGCTGCACTTGCATTAGATCCCACTTCCCTGCTTCAACATGAATTATACCCAACTGCACCCCGCAGGGACAAAACATAGTTTTTGGCACTCCACCCATCATGATTGAAAAAAAAACTAGCCAATAGTTGTCATCACTTTTGCCTTGCACTTAACCTTCACTAATTGTTAAATGGTACATTTGAAAAGCTTAATCCATAATCCATACTGTAAACCCACAACAGAGCACCCATGAGTGACATAATCAATTTAAATGGTTCAGTTTCGTTGTCAGTTTCCTCAATCTCTTAGACTGCATGAAATTAAATGCCACGATCAATTAGCTCTCCACATTATACTCGACATGTTCCTCACAAGCATTAGATTTACAATGTAATACTTACGTAATGTCTCCTGCTGTGGATGGAAAGCCATATTCATCAAATAGACGCATTAAGTCACCAAACTGTCCATGAAGGTCACCGAAGACTTTTATTGGGGCTTTCAATTGCAGAACTGTTGGCTCTTGCATAAAAATTTGTTCAACAGCATAACAAAGTTCCCCAACTTCATAAGAATCCAGGAAAAATCTCCTATTTGCAGGAGCTTTCCAGTTTCGAGGCCTAAGCAACAAGGAAATAATCTGCAAGATAACAAGATGAAGTAGTGCTAATGAAGTGTTAGCAATACACATAAATTTGTCAAGTCTTACCTTCTTATGCAGGCCTTGAGGAGACTTTTTTCTGGTGAACTTTTTGGCAGGATAAGATGCATCATTATTCATAGGAAGCATCCTTCTGCTTTCATTTTCGAATTGATCCAATGACAATTGCCTCACCATCCCACCCAAGTTTCCCACTGCCTCTTTAGCAACCACCACCTATAAGAACAAGACAGATTTAACAGCAAGACAACCAAAGAACTGCAACACCCTTATAAACCACAGATAAAAGGGCATACAGCTCTAGGATGAAGGCGAACATCAGCCTCATTGTCACTTCCATCTGAAGTTGCTTCTGCTGCTTGTGAGTTGTCATCGGATACAGATGTTTCTTCTGCATGATTGGAAGATGCTGCCTGAGCAGCTTGCCAGACAGCATTAGCTGCCTCAGCTTCCGCAGCAGATGCCTCCCTCAATTTCTCCATAGAATTTCTGTCCATGCTGCTACAGAAGAAAATAAATCCATGAGTTTATATAGGAAAGGGGCTGACATGACATGAGGATCAGAGAGAAGGTTGAGACCTGATACCACCAGATAAAGGGATCTCCGATCCACCATCAGGAGTAATTGTTCCAAAAGAATTTAAATTAGAGTGGTTCGATCGGGGACTTGTTATTGTTGAGGCTCTCTCAGATGTTAAAATGGGAGAATTCATGTCTGACTGGAATGGGGAATTTTCAGCAACCAGAAAATCATCTAGCACTGCATCTGCAGATAACAAAGCAATTGGCTATGATATGTGCGTCTCTTGAGTTTGCAATACACAACTAAATGAATATCATGAGGCCTGAATGATTAAGGCTTAATGGCAGCTTACGCAGAAGAAAAGGAACCAAGGATGGGTCAAATATGCATAAGCTGCATAACAACCTAACTAAACAAGAAGATAAAAAGGTGTTGTGCACAATAAATCCACTCTGATCACTGTTAATACTTATTACAGACAGTCGATTTCTCCAGAATGCTTGAGAAAGACCCTTGTTATCACTGAGCAGATAATCAATAAACAAGATCTAAACGATAAAAAAATGCATGTAATTTAACTTGCACAGTTGTTTTTGTGATACCATAACAAATCAAGTTAACATTAGAGCAACCAATTAGGATTGAAGAATTACTGGCTCTGAACAAATCCAAACTTATCATAGTTGCTTAGCACGAAATAAGAATCATTAAGCTATTGGGATCAAGAACCATATAAAAAAACCACTTATTGATGCAAGCCTCCTGCATATTTTTTTTCTGTCTATCAAAGATGGTGTCCTAAACCAGTCCCAATCAATCACACAATTATCAAGGAGCACAAGCACAATAGGTTGGTTAAACATGCTAGAAGCAATTGCTAACATCGTCAAGTGGAAGTTACTCACTTCCATTTCTTATACTTACCAAACAAGAAAAAGAGATCCCACGATAACTACCTAAATGGTTGTGGAATTATAATTCTGAGTACAGAATGTATAAAATATAGACAATAGTGCTAAATGAATGCATGCCCTTGCTGATGTGAAACTAATGTCTCTTTGTAAAGATCACATTGATATGTGCTGTATTAAATGGCACAGCTAGTATTTTCCTCAAATATGCAGAAAAGGTTCAACAAATATTTTATTGATACTTGACTTTTAAACTCAATTTTACAAAAAGACGCAGCATGGAACATACATTTATTGGTACTAACAATAAATAATAACAAAGAATTCACTCCTCAATCCAAAAGCTTCTCTAATAACTACTAAAATGAGAATACTATCAACTGGGAAACTGAAGGATGGAAAAATATAAATGATATATGGTGTAACATTTGCAGGAAATGCGACCTTGGTCTGGTTTAGTTCAAGCATAAAACCAGCAATGCCACAGGCAAAATGGAAATCTATTCGATTCTCTTCTTGTTTGCTTTCTCAGTATAACTTCAACCAAAAAGTTTCTACTCCTCAATACTTGTATTCCTATTTTATGAGTAGTCCTCTCAATTTAACTTTTGCAATGTTGTCAGTATAACTTCAACCAAAAAGTTTCTGCTCCTCAATACTTGTATTCCTATTTTATGAGTAGTCCTCTCAATTTAACTTTTACATTGTTGTCAGTGATGGCCGAGCTTAAAGTTAGTCACTTGTAGTAAGTGGCCTGTGATTAAAACCTGCTCACATGAGGAATTGAAGGGTTAAGTGGATGGAGAGGGGAGGGCTACAACTGCAGGTCTAATAGGTCTCTTGATGAAAAAAGCAGAAAACTTCACCTCCTTTTAGACCACCATAGACATATATACGAACACCAACAGATGCAGAGGCATGGCGGCAACGACGCATTAGCTCCAAAGAAGGATCATATTCAGCATGTCCCTTGCTGGTTTTAGAAGAAGTAACTAGTCCATTTCTATCCAACCAAACGCCTGCAGCAGTGTCCAGCACTAGTCTCACAGAAAAAAAACGTTGAAGATTACAATCTAATCCATCTTTTCAAGACAAGAACAGCAGAGAAAAAAGCTTACCAGCAACAGCTGCTTCCCCTTCTACTAAGCGTCCTCCCTTCATTGCTCCTCCAGTAACATGCAAACGTGCACCCACAAAAACCTGATAGAAACCAATGTCAAACTTTCAAATGATAGAGAAGAAACTTGGAAAGAATTGCTATGCAGCATGCAGACAAACTGGACACATAAAAGAACAGTATCAGAACCTGAAATCGCAATATCTTGATCACCTTCAGTCTTCAAGTTCCAACAAAAAATTTAAACTAGAATCTTACTTCAAAAGATATATTTCATGATCTATGCATAATCTAGAAGTAAAACATCCTGACTAGTAGTCACTTACCGCACTATGTTGATACCTTGTTGATGGAGACACCCCAGGTGCAAGGGTCCACTCCCACTGACCATTTCTATGCATTAGAAGCCCATAAGCATCTCCAAGTGGCTGTTTAAGCGTGCACTTATGATCAGTAATTGGTTGTGTGGAACTAACTCTCTACTATACTTGAATTCAAGTATAGTGTTTGATTTTATCTCAAATGATTAATAGTTGAATTTACATGTTTGGAAGAGATAAAATTCAAATAATTTCATTTCCTATTACCCTCGATACATTCATTTTTTTTTCAGTTTATTTTTTTAAAAAACTAAATGGGTATTTTAGAAAAGTTAGTTTTAACATTAAATATATTAAAAGGGTTGACATCTTGTTTACTTTTGTAGCATTTTAAAATATTGAATTCAATTCAATTCTTAACACGAGGATTTCAAACATAAGATTTCATTAAAACCTCTGAATTGAATTCAATTAAGTGGGTTCCAAACATGTCGTAAGGAATTGAATGCAACAGTAACACCATTACTAATGAAAATTTCTTTATCCAAAAAACAACACTGTCGAGCACAAAAGGAACTTCAACAAGAGTGAAGCTGCAATGAATCAACAGTTACGCCTCAAGCGAGAAAAATTCATAAAAAACAGAAGAATGGTTCCTGATAGAAAAAAGTAATGGCAAATTTCAAAGAAACAATAGGAAAATCATTCCAGGACAGAGAGAGCATTGATTTCTCATCACAACTGCGATATAGAAAATGAATGTTCTATACTGTAACTCACTTGTTTTTATAATATTTTCAAAGCATGTGAATAAATAAGAACACACACCAAAGGTTCATTTCTTCAAGTTTTCTATGTCCACAGTTACTTCCTATTTGTAAATAAAGTAAAATAAAATAAATGGCACGAGGACAAACACTTAGGTGACAAGCTTATCATACAGTCCTAGAAACAAATATATACCGCACAACAACTGCTGTTATAATATAATCGCACAGAATAGTTAAATGGAATTGATAGATTAACAACCCCCTGAAAATAAAAGATCATACCGTTCCAGACGAGTCTCTTCCACCACAAAGCAAAAACATTCCATCTGAACGGGCACTAGCTGTTGCATACCTACAAAATAATGCCACATCATGTCAAAAATAAAACATGGGTTGATGGGAAAACAACAAACGCGGAAGTTTAACACTTCTGCAAATGTTTGTTCTGAACAAACTTACATTCGAGCAGAAGGTCTATCACCTTCAGGATTTAGCCTCTGCCATGCATATGGTTTCTGGGCAGTGTCCAAAACCCAGGCATCAGATAAAACTCTTTTACCTGGAATATAACGGGAAAAATCACTATCATGTAGTTATAAAGCAAGGAAAAATGCATAATCATCAGCACAAAACATCGACGTCTGTTCTCCTGACATGAAATAACATAAAAGTATTAAAATCACACATTTAAGACAATTGTCCATCCATAGGGTAAGCTACAAATTCAAGTATCCTACAGCTTATCATGATAACCTCACTTAAGCATAAAGAAACAACAGCCTAAACCCATATCTAAAACCAAGTACCAAGATCCTGAATTTTACACATGGAAGCTAACACAATCCAATTTGAACTATTCTCCCTGGGATTACAAAAAGGGATATTCAGTGCCAATAATCAAGCAGAAACATTCATGAAACACAATTTAGCACTGGACTTTTAAAAAGGATCCAGTCCTTAAGGAACAAAAAGATCTTAAAGATAAAAGGCAGAACAGAAAAATTTGCTTACCATCATTGCCACTGACAGTGACAAGGTACCTTTGGGCAACCAAGTCCATTACATGACCGTAACGAGGCCCCGGCCCTTCTCCTTGTACAACCACTCTACGCTCATATCAAGCACCAAAATATAACAATCAGTTCCAAATCAAGAATCCCAAGTAAAGAGACAAAAAAAGAAGAAACTGACCGATGCCACTTGAATTTGTCATTGGTCAAGTCAAGCACATAGAGATCATCGGTAGAATGCCCAGCTGGACCTATCCCACCCTAAGCCATACAAACAATCCATTCATCAATACCAAAAGCTCACATTAACTGAACAGATCAAATAAAAAGAAAGAAGAAAAAATAATCAAATCCTAATTCACAGTGAATCACCTGAAAAACAACCATCGTACCAACAGCAGCTGCCGCGTGCGCAGCCCTAGGAGACGGTGGCTCTCCAGCAGGTTGTACTCTGATCATTAGACAACGATCACCAAAGGTCAATCGTCCAGTTTTTCTTTCCTTTAGCTTGTTTATTTTTCGAATAACAATAGTAACAGTTATAGTAATTAAAAAAGGACCAGAACAAGAGCAAGATGAAACAATGTACTGTTACCTACCTAGTCCATTTCCTAGTAAGAACATCATAAGAATGAACCGAATTGGTGACTCCAGCCAATCCTGCACCAAACAGTCAAATTTAATAAATATCAAGCAGAGCTGGAGCAGCATAAAGAGAGGGAGAGAGGTGGAAATGGTAACTGATTCCAGGAGCGGAGGAAGCGCCGCCCTCGATAGCGGTGGCACCACCGAAAAGGATGAGTCGAGGACCATGAGACTTGGTAGCAGCAACGGCAGTCAAGGTGTGGCCACATCGAGGACCAGGAGCATCATCATCAGAATTCCAGTAAGTCTCCAAGGTCCTATAGGCGGGAGCTGGGTGTAGCCATGGCTTGGATCCCATTTCCCACCCCCTCTACTCTATTAAAAATAATACTTCAATAACCCTCAAGTCCTAAACTAAAAAGATCTGGACCCGGCAGTGCTGCGCTGTTGGTGGTGGTGGTGGTGGTGGTGGTGGTGTCACAGCTGTCCATCTTTCCTTTTTTATTTAATCCCTAATTTTTCTAACTAAAAAACGATCACTACTAGTCCATGCCAGAAATAAAATAATTTGAAAATTGTGCATTAAAATGGACTCCTAATTTCAACAGTTTATTTATTTAGCTAATGGAAAAGGTAACCACTAATTAGCAGTCCTGTCCTGGGAGAACGGAGTCAAAAGTGAGCTTGTCCAAGTGCTTGTAGAGTCCCAGCTGAGTCAACTCTTAATCAGTGGAGTTTTCAATTATAATTGTAATTGTTTTTTATTTCAATAATATATTTTTTATTTTTTATTTTTTATTATTAACATCAGCGTATCATAACAAAATCTAAAAATAAAACAATCTATTAAATTGTCAGCCTGGGATCCGGTTCATTAGTAAATAGAATTAAGAAGGGCTGATCTGATGGGTAATGAATACAGCTGTCAAACAAGACGCAGACGACAGCCTTTTACCCAACCACTCATTGCCTGAGATTGAAAAATGCAATGGATGCTTTGCAAGCCCCCCCAGTGCATACACGGTGTGTCCCAGATAGAAAAAACACACGCAGATGAGCGTTTCAATTTCAAATTGTGTTTCTTTTGAAAAAAAATGTTTTTTTTATTTAATTTTTAAAAAAATTAAAAATATATGGTATTTTTAAATCATTTTCATATGCTTATATCAAAAATAATTTTTAAAAAATAAAAAAAATAATTTCTAAATAAAAAACACTTTAAAAAACATAACATCACACGTACTTCCCTCTCTCCCAAGATAAAAAGATGGCGGAATGAACTTCCAACTAGGTAGGAGGATCGATCACTTGTTCGTGATTCTACATGCAAGTTTTTCCCACATTTCGTCTCCACTTCCTCCATCCATTTGACGAACAATATGTGGCCAACTAGCATAGGTGAGAATTGCTTCCATGAAATCGTTCTTCTTAACTTCATCTAAACTTTAAGTTTAATGATTAAACAACTGATAGTAAGAAAGGTTAGTAAAAATATATTTATTATAAATAAATATAAATTCAGGCAAACAAAGACTTAATTGCTACAAAATAAATAAATAAATAAATATCAATAGCTACTGCATCACCTTTCAAAAATACGAGGGTTAAACATCTTCCATTTATTAAAAATATTGTACAGTGCTTCCATTTGATAATTTTTGCATATATGTTTGGCATATCAATGTTGTATTGACTGAATTAAAACAATCAGCAAGGGTTTGTAAATCAGAGGTGGTTTCAATGTTACATGTGAGTTTTTCTCCTTTCAGCTCAAAATATTTTGAATTAACAACATATTGAATTTGTTTGCGATTATAATTATTTATGTTGATAATGGTACATGCGTCCATGTTATGACTGTTGATGATGATACATGTGTCCATGTCATGATTTTTACACTTGAAAAACAGTTTTGAAAGCATGATGATCAAACATGATGTGGAAGTTTTATAATTTAATTAATTAATTTGTGTTACAGAACCTGTTAATTAAGGTTTTTACTTTGTTGTTATAAAAAAAATTGATCATTGTCGCTTAACCTTATGGTTGATGCAATTTTGTTTGTTTACTTAACTTACATGAATTTTGCATGTAATTTCTTTGGCTTTTGTATTTCGGAAAATACATGGATGCAATAAATGGTTTTACATGAAGGGTACGAGTGGAGGACATTATTAATGAAAACAAGCTCTTATTTTAATTACTGATGAGTGAATTTGATTACACAATTAGGAAAACTATTCATATCCACAAGGGTGCATTATTATAGGCATAATTAAATTAATTGTACTACACTTATCCCCTCATAAACATTGCATGATGAAGGATTTATTGACATATTTTTCTCTATTACATGTTCATTTTGTTATTCTATCGTTTAATTATGTGATGATGTGTTGTTAAATATTTTAAAATATAGCATGAAAGGTAGTGAATATACAGATAAGATTGTTTGGATAAAACAAATGTTCCATATATTTTGTGACTATGTATTAAAGCCATTGATATAGGAATGTGACCTACAACTCATTTTGATGCAACGGGTTGGAAATTTCTTATCACATCATCCAAAGAAAAAATTGTTCATGCATTGACAAAAACACAACTAAAAAATAAGTAGGATGGATGCAAAAAGAATTGGAGAATATGGACAAAATTGATTTCTAAAACTGTTATGGGTTGATGTAGTGAATTGGATACAATATTAGCAACGAATGAGTGGTGGGAAGTGAAAATTCAAGTTAATTTTTATTATCCAATGTATTAAAATTTTTGTTCCATTGTTTATGAATTTTTTATGACTATATATTGAATTATGTGTTTTTCTTGTATGTAGGAAATTAAAGGAGCAAATAAATTTAGATATACCGGTATTGAGTTTGCCTTGAAGTTTAAATATGATAGAATGTATTCCAACATTGCTGTTACCAGAGAGTATGTATGGGCACCATCATTAGGAGTACTTGGAGGTGCTGATTCTGCTGACTTGGCAACAACAATGCCAACTTGATTTTGAGAAGTTGTGATTTAGATGAAGATAGAAATCCTACGCTTGAGAATGACATTTCTCAGTTAGTTGGTGTGGTAAACATGTCAAGTAGGAGCAACACAAGGAGTAGTGGAAAAAGAAAAGAAAAGGATGCTTATGAGGTTCGAGCAAAGAAGAAGAAGTCTAGAATTGGCGTTCAACTACTTGAAAGTAGATCGATGATGAGTGATTATACTTCTCTGCATATGTGATATGAACCACTTGATCACTAGGTCAAGCAACCCATACACAAAGATACAAATTCCAACTAAATAAAGTTTGATAGGAGTGTGACACAAATATAACTTGTACCCACACACCAACACTATTGCATTGAAACCCCTACTCAACGAATAACAATCCACAAACGAGAAGTATGGATTGACATCACAAAGTCAATTAAACCTCGATAAGTCATTATCAATCCTTTAGAGAACTAAGAAAGAGAAAATTCTCACCTCACAAGCACACAAAGTTCCTGCTATGTCATTAAGCATAAGAACCTAATTTGAAACTTAGGTAACATATGTGTTTTTAACCTAAGCTAAACCCTAGAATACCCAAAAATATTGACTTGTATAAAGCCCACTTATAATCAGACCAAAATCCTTAAGTATCTAAGCCTAATTTGTGTTTATTAACCCTAAAACACAAAAAAACATATTTTAAATAAATATATAAGTTGCAAAAAAGTAATTATTTGATCTTGAATGTTGCTGACTTGTAAGTTTCCTTCATACTAGGAAACTTCTACTTTTGAATGTTAAGAATCATCCCTTATCTAAGAAATAATCTGGACTTGTACTCTATGTCATATTAGGAAAAATAAGCCCAAATCAAGGCTATTATAGAGCCTAACACATCAGCCTTTTTCAGAACATGAATAAGACCCTTCTTGGGCTTGGATTAGATGAATTAGAGGCTCTTATTTAAGCTCCATAGGTGTCCTTTATCCCTCTAAGTCCATCTTACTCTATATGCTTTGAACTAACCCATTAAATGCCCATTTAAGTCATTTTTTCCTAGTTTTTATAATAAGCCTACTTGGCATCACCAATAGGTGATTTGCGTGATTACGCTTAATGTTGGGTTGGTCCTCATCAATATGATTGACAAAGGTGTATTATATCTAAAGTTATGGTCGAGCTCCATTCAATTTTTAGAGTCTCAATTGATGATGATTTTCATACTTTGCAATAGTATATTTGAGTAGATGAAGGAAAAGAGAGTTGTGGTCTAGCATAAGAGGTTTTAAAGAGAAATTGGAATGGTTGAAGAGAATGCATGAACAAAGTAAACATGGATAAGTAATGGTATGCACTCTTTTCTAAACTGTTAATTTTTATGTTTGAATGTTATCTAAATTCAATGTGTTATGCTATTTGACATGCTAAATAATTTGTGTATACATGTTTACATTTGCAACATATTACGTAGACAATTTTGACAAGATGAGTTTGCAATGTATGCATCGTTGAAGATGTGTTTCATTGATGTTATATTGTATATGTTTTATTCATTGGTTTGGTTATTATATGGTTTATTCATTACTTTGATCATGAACTTGTTGTATAATTAAATTGTTGGGTTTCGTTGTGTTTCTCTTTTTGAATTGTAATTCAAGTTTGCATTTAATTGTAATCCCTGAGTTCCTGTTTCGGGCTAGTAAACGAGTTGTATTGTTGTTGTATTAATGCATGAGTGTGATTAATTTTGTAAGGAGATGATTGTAAACATGTAATGGTTTAGATATGTCATAAGTTTCCTTATGTATGTTATGCTTAGTTGCTTCACTAAAAATATTATGTTTATGTTGTCAATAATTGTTGAGTTAATTAACATAAAAATGAGTGGTGGAAACTTGTATGGCATAAGCAAGACATACCACGATTCTCCTTTCTCTTGCGGATTGCTATTCATGAAGGCCTCATTACACAAGATAAACTTATGACCTATGGTGTTATTCAGGTTATCTATTCCTATTTTTTTGGTGGAGATAGAGAAGATGTAGATCATTTATTTCTTAATTATCCTTATTCAGAGTATTTTTAGTCTAATCTATGCTCTAGATATTCCATTCCATATCAGTGATGCTTTTAGGTTAACATCATATGTTGACTTTCTCATTTGAATGCGAGTGGTTCTCTTGCATTAATAATTATAAGATGCTATCAGTGTTTATTATACTTGGAAGAAAAGAGATGTTAGATTTCATGATAATTTTCCAGTAATAGTTTCTGGGTCTCCAAGAATATTGTTAGCTGTATTGTTTCAAAAGTTAATTCTCTTTGCCATATAATTCATTCTATTGCTAATCAAAAGCTTCATATCGCTTGAGGAAGTTATTTGATATTTTTTATTTGTAATTCTTAGCGTTAAATTTTTTATTGATATCTTTAATTAGTTGTTCTCAGGGCTAATGAGTCTAGTCATTATACTTTTATTTTTAGAGCCTCAACCTGTTGTTGCATTTATTGTTTTTTTAGTAACATATTTACTTATCCAAAAAAACATATAAAATCAAGTTAAAAAGTTATATTGTGATTAACAAGTATGAAGAAGAGAATATTTGATGATCATGAAAAGAGTAATCATAAATATACGATCAATTCTTGATCAAGATGAGTATCATAGATGATAACATGACATTTAATTGAGGATGTAGCAAGCATCCCACATGAGCAAAAAAATCTCTCTAAAAGGTCAAAATCAATGCGTAAGTCATTTTAGTCATATTAATGTAAGGAAATCTTAGTGTAATTTGATTAGGAATCAATTAATAACTAGAAAACTTCTTCACCTCAATTCCTAACCTCTAAAGGATCATGTTCAAAATATAGAAGAAAAAAGGTGTTGGGTCTATTATTTTTATTTTATGAATTTTCAATAAGCTTAGTTTTTAATTTTAAGATGTTAGTAATCTAGGATTTTAAATTATTATAATATTTATGGTTGAAATTATTCTATATTTGTTTGTGGTACATAAATATATCATGTTTTTTTTTTCTATGATTAAATTTAATAATTGATTACTAAAATTTTATATGAGGTGCAACTTATGTTTTTGATTTTATATCTATTGCTAGTGACTAGTTTGTGATGTATTCATGACTAATTAATTTAAATAGTAGAAGTATATAATTTTCAAACTCATATTTGAATATTTGTTACATGGAAAACATAAGTCTTAGTTTTTTTTTGAATTCGAGGAAATCCCACTCTCCATAAAATGCACTTTGTGAGTCTAGGTGAGCAAGTAAAACTCTGGTTGTCATAGGCTCTTACACGAGGTGCATGCCCTGACTCGAACTCGAGACCTATTGTGCAGATCTCAAACTCTTTGCCATCACGTCACACCCCCTGGGGACACATAAGTCTTTAGTATATTAACTCCTAATACATATATAACTATTATGAATTAATTGTACCAATCTTGATCTCAATTTTTCACGTAATTAAATCTTACATGCTTGATGAAGATTATTATATAATTCAGATTAATTGATGCTAAAATACTAAGGGGGATGTTTGACACTGCGTTTCAAAAGCGTTTCTGAAAAAATATGAAAAAAAATTATTTTGATTTTTTACTTTAAATTAAATGTTTTTGGTGTTTTTAGATTATTTTCATGTGTTGATGTTAAAATATATTATAAAAAAAATATCATTTTGATGCATTTTTGAATGAAAAATATTTTCAAAAGCAAACTCAATCACACTCCCAAATAGATACTAAATTAACTCAAAAGTAATCATAGGTAGAAAAACTTGTTTTTTTTTATCGTAGATTTATATATGATCACATATTATATTAGAAAACATATTTAAATTCAATGATTGATGTTTCATTATTGAATTTAAACATATTATATTAGAAAACATCAATCATTGAATTTAAATATGTTTTCTAATATTATTAGTCATCATAAATATATCAACCATGAAATACAACAAGTTTTTCTACATTTGCTTACATTCTAGTTAACTTAATCATATAATAACCTTCATTAACCATGCAAAATTTACATAACAACATTCAAATCAAGATTGGTATAATTGATTCATTATAATTAAACATGCATGGAGTTAATTTAATCAAGACTTATATTTCTCAAGTATCAAATAATCAGATATGGTTTTGAAAATTAGATACTTCTACTACTTAAATTAATTAGTCATGAACTCGTCATAAACTAATCACTAGCAATACAATTAAGACCAAACACATATGTTGTACATCATATAGAATTTCAATCATCAATCATTAAATTTAATCATATAAGAACATAAAATATTCATGTATCATAATAAACTATAGAATAAATTTTATATAGGATTCATCACTATGAAAGGTAAGGCTCAGTTCGTTTCATGATCTGCTGATAAATTTCGTCATGGGAAGTAATTGGAGAATTGAGGCCTGAGGGCCATATACTTTCCACATAATCGAAAGAATGACTTGGACAGGAGTGGAACAGAGCCCTCCCTAAATTTCCAACCATGGCTTCATCTATCAAAATACCCAGCCAAAACTTGGTAAAAGTATTGACATAGCTCAAAAAGACAAGAGAAAATCAGCAAACAGAGACCCCAGTTTCACTGTTCTTTTCTTCCTGACACAAGGGCTCAACTAGAGAAGGGTGATTCTTAAAGCAATCCTTATTCAAAGGAACAATCATGTTAAGAAACTATCTTATATAAGAGTTTAAGTTGTTAGGTGAGGTTTCAAAATATGATTTATATTATTTTTTAACACATCCCCTCAAATGAAAGCTCTTTGGGCTTGAAATTTGCACAGACCCATACTACCTTGTGCTTAATTTTTATTAAATAGAATGGGGGTGGTGAGATTCAAACTCGTTATTCCTAGGTCAACAAAGCCCTGATACCATGTTAAAGAACCATCTCATCTAAAAACTTAAGCTGTTAGGTAAGGCTCCAGAACATGATTTATATTATTCTCCGACAAATCACCGAGACTTTTCACTTTCGCACTAGCTCCATGAGCAATTAACAGCAGAGCAACCTGCATATGCCCTACTTCAACAGCACAATGAAGTGGTGTATATCCAGCGTTTTCCATTATCAACTGCGACAGAGAAAGCAGTTTTTCCTTGTTTGTTTACTGCATGCTTGACAGAATAATCTGAACAATCGAATAAATACTCAGTAGTCTCTAAGTGCCCGTTTTGTGCTGCCAAATGAAGTGGGCTCGACGCGTCATAATCCAAAACCTCAGTTTTCCCTCCAGTACTCACACACAACCTAATCACTTCAACATGGCCCTGCTTGCAGCGACATGAATTGGAGTTTTACCGCATAAAACAGCTGAATTTACTTTAATATTTTTGAAACTATCACACAGAACATCCATCAAGTCCACTCTATTTAAAGTTGCTGCATAGTGCAAGACTTTATCAATCGAATCGTCAATAACACATCCAGAAGCAATCAAAACTTTAACAACATCAATTTGTCCAGCCTGAACAGCCAGAGAGATCATGGACAACTATGTAAGATGAGGAAGACAGAGGTGGTGTTACAGAGAAAGGCTGTGTGAAAGAGAAGGCAGAAGCATTTGTCGTGGATAAAGAGATTGCCACAGACATGGTGTACAATTGTCTAGGTGCAAAAAAAACCAAAAAGGTCTTGAAAATGCATTGAATATATTTGTAATGCATGTTCATATACTAAACACATGAAATAAACACGCGAGCAATTCAAATGTTCTCATATGCAATCAATGTCAAAGTTTGTTTAAACCCATGAATTTGATCATAATACTACACATATAAGTTAATAATATAAAAATAACCATATAAGTCAACTGAAAATAATATATTTAGGGTTTGAAGTGGACCTTTCAAGGTGAATGAGGTAGATTGGAAAAGGCTAAAAAGTATTGCAACAAAGCTTTGGATTGTGTTGCATTGTTTTAATTAACATAGGGGAGGTGAGGAGAATTGTTATGTCTATATGATGCACCATTTTCTCATCTTCCTCCTATGGTAGAGATGTCGATCATCACTGTTTAGTAGAAGATGTTGAAGGGCAGAAAATTTCATTTGTTTTGCTCTTGGTTCTGTCATAATCTATTTCTGAATTCTTCCCTTAAAATTTGCATTTTTCCTATTAAAAAAATACAAGAAATAATAATAACAAAGACACTAGCAATTTAGAAATAAATAAGTTGAGGAAGGTTTTAGATATGTGGAAGAATCAAGCCAAAACTTTAGACAAAGTCAGGAGCCAGATTATACCCTATTATACCTATTATCTTCAACCAACCCTAGAGCAAGCCTCCCTCGGGCAACTCAGCAACAAGGAGAGCCAGTACCGCAAGATAGTAACTCAAGCAAATCGTGGATGAAAAGTCCAGAAAATGCTATCAGCAACCATTGAATCCATTAGATGTGACAACCATCCATCCGAAGGGCATATGAGTAGCCTATGCCTGAACCTCAACACCACAAAACAAACTAAGGTTTTGTTGGAAGCTGAAGCAGCTAGGGGAAGCAGTCATTTGAGGCAGAACTATAGGCACCCTTTTCACCAATTTCCCCACACTGCAGGTGTAGGCTGGAACTATAGCAGGAACAACAAATCCCAACATTCTTGTTATCCATTGCAAAACCAAGAGACAGCCCCTGCAGCAAGGAAAAATTAAGAACATCCCCTCCCGCTGGCTGAACAGAGACCCAGCAGTAGCAAACAATAATGACGGAAGATGGCAGAAGACTGTGCCTAGAATGGGGGGATAAAGCTACTAGAAGGTGAAATTTTCTCAACAAGATACAAACCTTTTAGTCAAGCAACTCAGTAGAAGCCCTTCTCGCAGCCGCCTCATAGGACAGCCATCGAGTCAGAAGAAAAGGCTGGCCACTTGACAAGGGACGAGATCCTCAGCCAATATTTAGGGAGAAGTGATCTGTGCCATGGAATTGGAAAATTCTGTGAAAAAATGGTGTCCCCCATGGTTCTAGTGTCATAAAAAATACTCTTATTTCATTCATCCCAAATCAAGTAAACCGTGAGGCCTAAGGAAACTCGTAGTATTTTTGCTTAAGGCTATTTTTCTTGATGTCCAGACCTCTCATAGCACTACTTAGGGTCGTTATCTGCCGTTATATCTCATCCATGATTTGATCTTACGCCATAAACAAGATGTCTAGGCACAAGTGAAGAACAGGTGGCCATGCGATTCTTCTTCCTGCCGGCAGAGCTCACATCGTGATTCGGCTTGGAGAAAACGTAGTCGGTCCCTAGTTTTGCGTTTTCCAGCGTAGCTAACCACGGAATAAAGTTGTATGTTGGACCATTGCTACCAAACCACTCTCGCCCAGCTCATTTGTCGACCTTTTACCCTAAGGTAGTCATATGCATTTTCCCAGAGGGAAGTACCTGTTTTGTTCCAACTATGTATCAGTGTGATAGCTGCTGCTTGGCCCCCACAATCCTGGACTATCTGATATTCCTTTTAAGGATATAATTGATTTCCACCATGGAGATGACGTTTTGGTACGTAGCATGCACGCTCCAAATAGATTCATCCCCGTAAGTAAAAATGATGAAGCCATTTAATATATATATATATTCAAATCCAAAAATAAAATAATTTAGAATTGTGCAATTTAATCTAGAAAAAGACACAATAAAATGATTTTTTCTTATCAAAATTATGAACATGTAAAATATTACGAGAATGCAATAATCAATCTCGCATGGTCTTGCTCTGAAATTTTAACATAATATACATAAATACGTCAAGAGACTCCTCGTAAAATTTCATCTTGATCTAACAGTCGGATTAAGAGATATGATTGATATTATAAAATTATTCATTATTTTAAAAAAACACTATTGGACAAAATGGAACGGGCGAAATGAAACCGAACATTTTGGCCGGTATTTGACCAAAAAATTCAGAACAGACCGGAATTTAAACCGAGATAAAAACGACGTCGTTTTGTCTCGTTTTTTAAACTGGTACGAAATTTTGGCTGTTTCGCCAAAACAGAACGAAACTGGCAATCCTAATCTCCACGAGTAAATATAAGAATATCATCAATAAAAGCAAGATGTCTAATATCATGAGATCGGGTGACTATTTTTTTAGAACATTTAATACCTCTATCAAATTGGAAAAATCATAAACCACCATTATGGACCAACATTGCACTACAATCCAATATGGTTCTTTTCATCTAATTGACCCTACAGTCATCACAGTGTTTCCCTAAAAAAGGTCAACTCAGGTAGCTTTTAACTGACAAATTTTTGTAGCTCATTATAAAGGATTTGAGCCAACAATTGATCCTTTCTACTGAATGAAAGACAAAGATTGATTCCTATTAAAGGCAAGATGTTCCTATTACACTCTCTGATTTCATGCATTGAGGGACAAGAAACTATAAGGTAAAATTATCCAAAAAAACAAGTTATAGCATTATTTTTGCCTCTCCTCTACTGTTTTCTCTCTCTCACTATAACCTTTGTTGCTATACTTTTACCATTGTCGGTCTCATTGAGTAACTACCACAACATCTACCTTCTCTCTAGCATAGGATTGAACTAACCTCCATCAACTTCAACATGTTCTCTAACAACATAAGCACCTCTAACAGGACCATATTTCTCCATCATCCTACCACCAACCACCAACATCTTTAGTATCCTTACATTATCCATCCTCTAACAACATCACCACCTAACCAAATAACCATCATGTTCCTCTTTACTATCTTGTTGATCTTCACATTCCTATAAGAAGTGAATTAATATGCATCTTGCAAAATACAACACTAACAAACTAAACTCATCTTGACCCAACCCACATGTATGGGTCAGGCCTAGCCCAATATATTTTTTAAAAAATAGTTGTTGGACCCCTAACCAGCCCATGTGACCTATATGGCTAGGTCAGGTTTGACCCCATGTTGAAACAATGTTTAGTTGAGAAATCAGCCAAATTCTACAAGTTTTCCAAGCATATTTTTTATAAAGGCAAAATTTCTTTTTTATCATGTTTTAAAATGCAAAATGGAAAAGTAACCACTTTATGATTATTTGTTGTGGTTTGGTAAAAATATAAAAAATTCTTCATTAATTATTTTGTTAAAAGAAAAGAACAATGTAGTTTACCATTAGATATAGCGCACTAAGGGTGATGCATTTTTTTCTTGCAAAATAAGTCTCCTTATCAAAACTCTCATAAACCATAAGTTTTTTAATAATCATAATACTAGGTGGCAACTCTAATAAGGATCTTGTTTGGTCAAATTGGAGTTCTTTTTTTTTCCCCTTTTTTTTGTAGTTTATTTTCATTTAAGCATGTTTCTTTACCTACTACTTTAACATGTATTCTTACTTACTACTCATGTATAGGTACATCAATTATGGATTATCTTTTTTATTTGAGGAAACCATACCCCCGGAAAGTGCATTTTATGGGCCCAGGTGAGCGAATAAAAATCCGGTTGTCCTAGGCTTTTACAAGAGGTGCATGCCCTGACTCGAAATTGAAACTTGTTGTGCAGATCTCAAGCTCTTTGTCATCATGTCACGCCCTTTAGAGACAAGAATGGATTAATGCCTACATGCATTTTGATTTTATGAATAAACTCAATTCTTGGTTAGGTGGGGAGTAATGGTCTACCTTATGAATTTCAGTTGTGATATTGATTCATGAAACATTCAACTATAAGCAAAGTATTTACTCAGTAATGGTAGTCACATTGTGCCCTAGTTATTTCTTGCAAGCCCCTAGATTGCCTTTATGAAACGTGGTCATTGGGTAGTTCATAAACCCTTTCGAGATCAGGTAAAAAGCTTGTCCCTCTTATGATGACTTATAACCTACATTTAGGGTATGAGCTCCTTCATAATTCATTTTGTATTAGGGCAAACCTGATTAAAGTCCTGAACTCTATAGGATCTTGAGCTAAGATCATGGCTTCCATGGCTTGTTTTTAGTACAGGGAAAGATTTGAGATGATGATATTATTTGAGATCAAACATTCTCAAGGACCAAAGTCAAGTAACTACCATATATAACCAAAGTACACTACTCCATGGACACATAAAAACATTTGTTCCAATCTTGGGTTATATAGATGAGACTTTTTTTAAAAGAAAGTAAAGAAAAATTGTCCATTTAATAAAGAATTTAGTTCAAATTTCAGCAATCAAAGCCTTAATACACTTCTAGAATCTAGATTAAAGTTTCATATTTGGTGACATTGACATGACCCCTATTATTAAAGAGTATGTCAAAATCTTAAACTTCTAAAATGACTTTATAAAATGACTCTCATAAAGTCTATTTTAGACAAAAAGCTTAAAGCATAATCGTCGAGGTCATAAAGTTATTGTGTCTAGACCAAGTTGAGCAGTACAAAATATCTAATAAAGGGTTTAAATGGAAGTTGGTTGAGAATAAGTTGAAGGTAGATAAAGACAAGGGAAATAAAAGTGAAGAGAAATAATGAATAACAAAATGAGTGCCCAATCAACCTAATTACTCAATGTGAAAGAATAATGGTTTATTCGGACTGCTCTAACGAATGAAAGAGCAAAGCTAGATGCTAGTTGATAAGGAGGGATTATTTACCACCATGGAACATAAAAAAGACTTAATAATAAAAAATATTTGCAAGGTAAGTTAGATAAGTCGACGACCTGAGTAATAGCAAACGTCACCAAAAGACAAAAAAAAAAAGATGAAGGCCTTCCCAAAACCAATAGTTGAGAGAGAAAAAATGAGTAAATAATTGAATTGATATAGGATTTAAAGCAAGGGAAGAATCGCCACAAAGAAAATAAGTAGTTGGAAAAAATAATGGCCAGGTACCACGACCTAGTAAATAAGCATGTGATACAGGAAAGAAGCTGATAACTTTGAAATAAACCTCTGAAAGTAAAAGATGTGGTAACAAGAAGTCAATGAGAAAAAGGATCACAGTAAAATGAGTCTGGAAGCTACAAAAAGAACATGTTAGTTGATCTTACCATTGGAGGAAAAAAAAAGATTACGAGCTTAATACATGGTCTAAGCCAATGATAAAAGGGAAGTAAGAAAAGTAGTTGAATTACATATTAAGGGATACCAGAACAAAGCAAATGTGTTGAAAGTTTGTGTTACTATAATCCAATCTAAACTAAAATTCAAAGAAGAAAAGATGAAGAGAATGAAAGAGTAGTTCAAAAAGTGACAAGACCATATTAGCAGCTTCGATGTATAATTGAATACAAAGATAATCACGCTTGATATTGAGAGAGAAGAACTTCAAAGAGACATGAACCAAATCTAGCACTCAAATAAGACAATTCAAATGTTTGATAGGAACAATAAATATTAGCCACGGGCAATTCACATTGCTTTAGGGTAATATTTTGTTCTATTATAAGATTAAACAAACAAACAAACTGATTAATATGGACTCAAAAGGCAAATTTGCCAAGAGCAAAAGCTTTCAAGATTGGCAATATTGTTTATAAACACAAAACGTATTTGATTGAAGTTTTAGCTTTTATCAAGAATGTAGCTAATAAAGGAATGATATTCAAGTAAAAACAAATTTGTACAAACAATTTGCTTTTGAATGAAAAAGGCGTGCACCCATTTTTTTTATGTATGTGAGATTCTATCAATTTAAGGATTTAGGAAAAACCTCTTGAAGTTTATCACACTTTAAATTCTACTTATACTTAGTAAAGAGGTCATGAATTAGCTCTTTAAATAGGTTAATCCATAACAGATGTGCGAGTACATACATTTGAATTTATAAGCAAACATACATACAGTAAATGAGAAATATAAAGCCCCAAAGAGCTCTAGCCTGTAAAGTTTATAGCACCTGACTTTGGATAATGAACATGGAACATGAAAAACGTGCTCACCATGATGATCATTTCCAAGAAGAATTGAAATCCTTAAAGGTTAACATGGCTCACATCGTTAGCTTACTCGAGCAAGCACTTAGAAATACCTCCAGTGATGGTCCTTCCAACCAATTTGTCACCTTTGTCCAAACTCAAACAATAACTCAACCCAAAGAAATGATAGGAGAACATGGTAAAAATCCCCAATATGATCTAGCATCTATATAGTCAACAACACCAATATTAGCCTATGTAGTTGTAAAAGCATTTCTCAACAAGCCTTATATGACAAAATCATCTAATCATATTAACCTTTGTCAATGCTGTAATGTTACACTATTGTACAATGCTTTTAATGAGCCTCCAGGCTGTTCAGCCTAGGCTGTTTCACTTGGTTGCACAGTAGATCACTATCCCTATGGTGTTTGAATAAGATCTTATATGGTTTTGTATTAGGGAGCATGTTCCCTTGTTGACAACTTATTTCTTATCTTGTATTCAACAATCTTATTATTTCTTTTGTGTTTTGGGAGCCTTTCCCATTTTAGGTTACTCCTTTCTATGTTGTGTATATAAACGAACTTAATGACCTTCAGCCATACTTACCTTTGATCTATAATACTTACATTTGATATAAAAAACAAGATAAGAGGCTAGAATAAGGCTCATCAATGGAGTAGATTTGTATGACCTAGTACAAGTTGTAGAGATATGTCTAGTCTTAAATATAGTTATACCAAAGAATTTATATTTCTTGAGTTCATCAATTACACTGGAACACAATGTCTAATCACCTATCTCAAATCCTACTGTAAAAAATAGCATAAATAGTACACAGTGAAAAATAATCAATGCATTTCTTTAGGATAATTTGAGTGGAGCAACATTGAGCTAGTATATAAGGCTAGACAGCACAAAGATTTAGATATGGAAAGCTTTGGTAGAAGCTTCCACTAAGTAATACAAGAACAACATATATATTTCTCCTAATAGAAGCAGTTTGTCTAATCTAGAGATAAAAAAAAAAAGGCATAAGAGAATATGCCCAAAGATGGATACATGTAGTTGTTGTGTACATGCCCTACTCGATGGTTACCATATTTGCTAATATTATCAAGGCATCATACTACGAGTACATGCCCTACTCGATGGTTACCATATTTGTTAATATTATCAATGCATCATACTATGAGTACGTGATGGACAGTTTAACATAGTAATTGCTATGTAACAATATTATTTGACACTTTTACCCATATTTGCCTTCTGTTTTGCTTATGTTTTATATATAAAATGTCTTTATATTTTTTGTTTTATGTTTTAAAGGTCTTTTTGTAAATTGGAGGAAATTTACATATTTGATCTTTAGTTGATGTTTTATGCAGAGCTTTAGCTATAGATATCGAAATGAAGTGATTTCAATGGAATTAGAAAGCTAGCATCAATACTTTTGTAGAAATCTATGGCAAGAAAAATAAAGAAAGAAAGAGTATGGAAATCGCAACCTTCAAAGTGAAATCTTGCATTTATCTAATATTGACCTTCGACTTCCGACTTGAATATCTTAACCTACAGACGTCCATTTGATGAAAACTCTTCATCCTAAATTTTTTATGCAACTTATATGTTAACTAACATTTAGAAAGATAGAAATTCAAAATATAAATTGAAATTATATTTCAGGGATCAATTCTGATTTTTATAGGTGGATATTTACTTGTGACCAAGGTTTATTCTCTTGATAAATCACAATTTTAGTTATAAAAAATTCATTGTTTAATTATTCCTTAATCTAGATAATCATCAATCAAACTCCCAAATTGCATGAAAATCTGAATTAAACCTTCATCATGGGATTGATCCAACTTTGTAGTAATAGCCATGTGTATAGAGCAAAGAGTAAGGAGTGATAGAATCTTCACTTGTTGAGGAAAAAGGCTTTGGATAGAAAACTAATGATGTCGATCACATCAAATATGGCTAAAGAAGTAAGAAAAACCAATTCTGCAATTACAACACTCGGTCCTTTTCATCGTAAATTTCTAATATTAACTTTAATTCTTCAATTTCTACTATAAAAATCAATTCTCAAAATCACCAAAGTAAAAACCAAGCTGAAAATTTTCCAAAGAAAAATTAAAAAAGATTCCAATAATAACTACTTTTATTATTGTTACCCCTAAATGAGATTTATCAAAAGCTACTAAGCAATAGACATGAAGCTTTGGTGCCTCTTGCACCTCAGAAGCCATCTTACCTTATTGTGGATAAGTTGGATCTCACTTGTGAGTATCATGGTGGCATTACAAGACATAACATTCATACTTGCAATGACTTCAAAAAAACTCGTACAATTAATTAAATTTGAGTGGATAAAATTTAAGGATGCTCCAAACATGATCACAAACCCTTTACCCAATCATGCTATGGGTAATGGGTCAGTAAATGCAATAGACGTGAAATACCAAAGGATTTTAAAAGTGACAATGGATAAAGTTTACGAGAGGATGGTAATTTTTTGTACAAAAGAGGTATAAATTATTGTAAGCATCATAGTAAAGAAGGTCGCATGATCAACCAATATAAATTATTGTAAGCATCATGGTAAAAAAGGTCACATGATCAACAAATATGAAGGTTTTCATAATAAGATGATGCAAATGATGAATTGAGGAATTCAAATTGTAAAAGCATTGAGTAAAAGGGTGTTTATAATGGAGGCAATTAACCAAAAAATATGTCTGGTGCAACTCACTACAAGTCGATATATTTAAACCAATTTAAAAAAAAATATATAAAAATAAAAGACAGAAGATATAATTAAAATCAAAAATTTTATTCAATAAATATTTAATATTTTAATAACATGTAGAATAACATATAAATCGCTATTTTCAGTAAATTTATACTCATTTTATTTGTATCTTGCAGACTACGCCGTTTTATATAGTGAAGGATAAGAGCAGTTTGCAAGTCGTTGCTCGGGAAAAAAACAAAAACATAACGCGTGCCGACATGACCAATAATAAAGGGTGGCAACGAGTTGCGAATAAGAGAATCACAAAGAATCTTAGGGTTACTATATTTGATGACTTTTCTAAACGAAGAACCAAATCAACGGTCTCCGTTTACTTTTAAACACGAGCACGTCCCCAATAAAATGAAAAGCCACTTTCTTCTTCGTTTGGTTGTTTTGGTCTAACTTTTACTCCCATCATCATGACCACCACTATAGCTTGTACTGTACCTCTCTTTTTCATCAATCAAAACCAACGGCGGCGGATCAAGTGCCGGGCCCACTTTCCCAATACTCAATAAATCTTCTTCCATTTAAAAACAAAACATAACAACGTAGAGATACTCTGAGGTTTCACATCATTTTCGATTTCTCATCCAGATTCAAGCTGACATATTCCGAGTATATAGCTGTTTCAATACCTTTTAAAAGTGTTAGAAAAAAATTTAAAAAACTTTTTTTTATTTTTTTGTTATAAATAAAAAAAATAATTTTTTATATCATTTTGATATGCTGATATTAAAAATAATTTTTAAAAAATAAAAAAAATTATTTGATACATTTCTGAACGAAAAACACTTTGAATAACAACCTCAATCACACTTTCAAACAAGTCTTCTACATTCAGATAAAAGTTCAAAAGACTAAAATGTGATTTTACTTTATTTTTATGTTACAATTTAAGAACTCAAAAGGATAAAATATTAATATTATCATATTAATAATAGTTATTACTATTTTCATTTTCATTAATATTGTTTTTAAAAAAAATTGAATTTATTACTAATATATCTTACATTCATGCTATTTTTTTATGTTTGTAATTTGTAAAAACTTCAAATAGAATAAGAGATGTTTTTAGATTTCATTAAATTTGATAAAATTGATTTATTAAATGATTAAGTTTGTTAATCCTTCAACTTTGTCATTTTATTACTTCAAAGAATAAAACATTCAATATGATGTTGAGGATAAGCTTAGTTGAAATAAAAATCTATTTGTATGTCTAGTCAATGATTTTCTCTGCATGCCAATACAATATCAAGATCTTTATCTCTATGTTAATGATGGAGATTATGTTTGATTTATAGTTTTTATATTAAAACCTTTTACTTTCACAATATTTGATATTTTTGTTTATGTTGATTTACTTCAAGTTAAAGTTCTTGACCTTTTAACAATATTTTGAATTGTGAAATTATGTTTGGATGTTCAAACATTATGTTTGTCTTGCATAATTTGAAGTTAATTTATATTTAAATTTGAATTTGAATTGGAATGATATATGGTAAATTAATATTTTGAATTATACACACACATGTATAAGGAATAGAACATTGAAATGCTCTAAAACTAAAATTTATTGTTCCAATAAAAAAAAAAACTGAAACGTTTACTAGAACAAAATTGATCATCTTACTTTAAATTGATCAAACCCTATAAAACTAGTTTTATAGGGTGTGATAGATTTAAAACGAGTTAAATAAAACAAGAGGCAAAACCTAATATATATATATAACATCAACAAAAAAAATTTGACTTGAAGTAACTCAAATACATCAACAAGATAGATATCGACTTGAATCATCTCAAATAGGTAAAGTTGTTTTTCTTACATTTATCTTATTTAATTGGACACTAGGTAGGGTATAAATAATTTTTAAAATATTTATATATCTATATCATATAGACATACAAAATATTTATATTTTTTAAACCTAATATATATACATATAATATAATCTTTTATTTTTATTAAGTAATAAATTATATTCTAGTAATGAATATTTGAAAGCTGATAAATAAAATATAAATAATTATATTATATATAAAAAATAAACTAAACCCCCTCAATCTTTCATTGTAGGGAAGCAATATTCTCTTTTTTTAGTCCCTAGAATATTTTACACTTTGGTCCCTTAATTTCTTTATCTTCTTGTTTAGTCCTTTCAAATCGTTTTATTTGCCAATGGTATTGGTAAATTATTTTCCATGAGTGCATATGGGTATTTTGAGGTGTCAAGAAGATATTTTATTGCTCGGTTAATTCTTGATTTTGCAAAACAAAATTCAATTTAATTGATTTAAAATGATTATAACTTAAACGCCAAAATCCTTAAATCCCTTTTTATATTAATTTTTATTTTTCCAAATCATGGGTTTATCTGCATGGTTAAAGGAGAATTGTATGTCTTTTTTTTTTTAATTTTGATCCATCAACATTTATTTTTTACTTAGTCCTCTTGTATTGATTTTAATTGAAATTTATCTTTGTAGTTTGTTTTGATTGCCTTGAGAAGGGGAACTTGCAATATTAAGATACTTTTTTAGAGCTCCATTGATGCTTAGTTTTGCAAAATAAAATAAAATTCAATAAAATTAAAAAAACAAAATTGACTAGAACAAGTATGGGGACTTAGGTAAATGTGAAGGTTGCATCTTTGGTCTTTAGGTTGCGCATGAGGTGTCACTCATATTTACCAATTGTCTTGGTAAAAATTAAATTTAGTCTTTTCAAATCTCAATCTCCTCAATTAAATCCAAATTGGGCTCTGAAGTTTAATGTTTCACAAATTAAGTCCCTAATAAAATTATTTTGACCTATTTGAAGCATAATTAAGTCTTTGCATATTATTAAACCCTTCAATTGGGTCCAAAGTAAACCTTAAATATAAATAAACTATAATCTGGGTCATGATTAAATAAAATTGGCCTATTAAAAATCTAATTTTGTCATTGGACTTAATGTTTATGCAAAATGATTTATTTTGGCCTTAAATTTGCATTATCTTTTCATTTTTTTTGGCACAACGAGGGTATGATCAAGCTTTCAATTTCATCCAAAGTTTCCAGTTTGATTTTTCCACCATGCCAGCTCCTTTTAGTTTTATTTTTGTTATTTTTATTTTTATTTTAAGTAGATTTGAAGAATAATCTAGAAATTAGTCTAATATTTAAAGTTGCATCTCATGAAATTTTTTATCTAGGTTCAATCAAGATGCTTAATTCTCAACCACTTTAATTTTGAAAGATGAGATTAATGGAAAAAATATTAATAAAAAAACATAAATAATAATAATAATAATAATAAAGATAAGATTTGATAGAAAAGAACCAAGGATAATGCAATTTAATAAGAATATAACCCCAAATAAAATAAATAGTAGTTAAAAGAACAAGAATAAAATCTTAAAGATTAAAAAATATCATAAGGTATGGAATTAAAAACATCTATAAAAAAAAATAAACAGAGACAAACGTCTTAAACATAATCAAATCTTAAGAAATCTAAACGCATGAAACCTTGAATTGAGATACAATTAAGAAATTTATTATGAGCTAATATAAAAAAAATCAATTTTAAAAACTACCAAAACAAAAAAACAATCAGCAATAAGAAAAAAAAAAAGAGTTACCAATAATAAAAAATAAAATGATTCGAAATAAAAACCAAAATAATAATTATACTATTATAATAAATTATAAATTATATCCTATAGCACAGTTATATCACCATTAGCTGTAGTATTTTCGATAATTCGATCATCGTATCAACTTGTTTCACGAGGAAGGACCGACTTTTGGACGATGTGTGTGGGACCCATCAAATAGCGTGAGCTCTATGAGGGTGATACGTGTCCGATTCCCACGCCTGAGGTAAGCACTTAAAAGAGCTCCATGTGATACGACAAAATCCAATGCCACGTTGGATGACCCCAAAACAAAGAAGGAAAGAAAAATTGAAAAGCTTTCTCGTCAAGACTCTCTATCAAGCCCTGACAAAAGAGGACGACCAAACTATTCTCTAGTCTCTGTATCTTGAAAGTAGTTATGGTTCAATCCTTTTTATTTAAGAGCTTGCAATTTAGTCCCTGTTCGACATTGCATTTCAAAAATACTTTTGAAAAAAAATATATATTTTATATTATATAAATATATTTTTAGTGTTTTTATATTATTGAAAGATAATTTAGAAAAGAGAAACTGATGGTGTGATGAGACAATTGTCAACTATAATTAAATTGTAATCATCAAATGAAAGGAATCAAGTTATAACAAAGCTCACAAATTAGGGACTGCTATTATGTCATGCCGTCACGCGCTTGATGACGAACAAAAGGACAAAACACGTGTCTTCGTCAATGGCATTTTGGAGAGAGGTGGGGGTATATTGGGGAATTCGAATATAGATAAGTGGGAGTGGGGTTTGGCAAGGAAAAGAGTCGAGACGGAACCCTTTGTCGCCACGTGCCTTGGCGTTTGGCGCACGCAGGAAAGTGTTTGTCTGCTTCCTCTTTTTTTTTCTTCGTTTGTTTTCTGGCGATCTTTTTGTATTTAAGTAGACATCACCTCTATTGGCTTTTATTTTGCCGTGGTGAGATTAATTTTATTTTAATATATAAGAAGATATTAAGATTATAGATAATTTTTTGATATTATTATTAAAATTGACCAAGAATATTAATTTGAAGTTTTCTACTTAGCTCTATCTAGGATTTTAATTTTTAATTAAATCATGTAAGAGTTAGGCCTATTTAATTGATTGATTTTAAATAGTCCAAATACAATCTTGATAATCACCAAAATTAATATTTAATTTCTTAAGAACTTCAATCATATTTTTTTAAAAAAATATTGATATATTGACAAATTAGATAAATCTCAGTCCCTTTTTGACCTGAGTCATACATTCTATTGGATTTGGTAAAAAACAATATGATTTTTTTATTTATTTAGTTATATGATAAAAATGGATGCTTACAAGATTAAGCGTCAATCTAAAAAGATATATTTATTTCAGACAATGATAATTCTATAAAAAAAATCTTGCATTCTATTCATTAACTAATTAAATACTGAAAGACAAATTGAAAAGAAGTAAATTAAAAAAATCAATGTCAAAAACAAGAAATAAAACATTTGATTGATGGATAAATTGAATTTCTAATTAACTCAATGTCTATGAATTAAATTGAAAAATCATAATTAAAAAAAAAGAAGAAAAAGTTAAGTTATCAAATATATGAATTAGGTTAACCAATAAAACCTGTGAATAGGTCCATAAATTTTAAAAAATTTAATAACATGATTTTTTTATAAAACTATTTTTTTGTAACTATAAGACAAAAAAATAAATGACAAAAAAGTAAAGTTTATTCTTTTTGTAAAAAACAAACCCTACTAAACTGATACAACTTGGGTTACTTTGATAAACCTACAAACTACACTAACACTCTAGATAAATCTTGATAATCAGAAAAATTAATATTTAATTTCTTAAGAACTTCAATCATATTTTTTTAAAATATTGATATATTGACAAATTAGATAAATCTCAGTCCCTTTTCAACCTGAGTCATACATTCTACTTTTTAGTGATTGAAAATTGTGTTTATAAATAACAATATATCTATATCTATTTTTATTTTATTTAAATCTAAATAAATAAAACTAAATAAGTCTAAGCATGCGGTTCTATGCTCCTAAGGTAGTCTCTTTTTGTTTTTGTTTTTAATTTATTACCCTCCCTCTTTTTTAATATATACTCTTTATTTTAATTTTAAATGACACCGCTTTGTTATTTTATCTAAATTTGTTAGATATATTTTTTGAATAAAATTATTTTCTTAACTTTAAAATGCTTCAAATAAATTATATATGTATTTTCAAGATGTATTTCTAATCTCAAGATAAAACAAACTAAACAATATTGCATAAGATGAAAATGTCATATGCTAGCGTGACTTATTTTTTAATTGTTATTTAATCTTACAATCTTTGAAGGAATTTGTTGTAATTTATTTTCAAATATTCTTCTTTCAAATCTTATAGAAGTAAATTGCATTTCTGAATGTGCTTATAAAAAATAAAACTCATTTTTTTCTTAGAAAAAATAATAACCTCTAAGTTAAAATATATAAAAATAAAAAAATTAACAATAAAAACAGGATGAAGAAGTATTTGCACATGCAACTTCTAGGAGAAAAAAATGGCTTTTTTATTTTAATATTTAATTAGCATCAACAACTCTTTCTTAATCTATCCATTAATGTTTTTTTAGGACTAAACAACATGTTTGCATGTTTTAATAAAAAAAGATAATGATATTCGAAAATGCATCTATGATATTAATATATTTTTATTAGCAAATTGTTTTTTAACTTATCGTGTAAGGAAGCAAAAGAGGTCAAGCAACTCATCATAGACTGGCAATAGCCATAGTTTCAACTTCCAGACATGAAAACCAACCCCATAGTCAAGAAATGGAAATAACTTAAAACAATTTGCAGAAAGTAGAGATTCGAAAAACAATCACAACTATATATATTAACAAATACCTAAAACAAAACGGAAAACACTGTTCAAACACTGTTCACACACTCACAAAACACTGTGGACGCGAGCTTTTTTATCCGTGCGTCGCGCGAGTTCGTCCACCCTATTTTTTTTGTCTTTTCCGGATGTGAACAGTGTTTTACCGATTTCGTCCCTGATAATAAGACAAAATAACGGTTTACGCTGAGGGGCACGGGCGTAATTGACCACGTACGGACCGGTCCGGTCCGCCTGACTCTTTTTTTTTTTTAATATTTTTGAAAATGTGTAATGACGTTC
>CM055020.1:3949285-3974681 GCA_029204005.1 Salix udensis
AGTAGGTTTCTAAGCATTCTTTTACTTTGCACATGTCTTAGGACATGTGGGTAATTCAACCCTAAACTTTTTAAATAATTCTTTTCAGAATATGCTTGTGAATATCTTGCTTTTATTAGTCTGATTTGAGATTGGTAATTTATGAAACTTATAAAAGTAATCCAAGAATGTCTAACCAACACCTTAAATAGAAAATAGATGCATTAATGCAATAAAATAAGCATACTTTATGAACCGACCAACTACTACTATTATAGTGTTTTTACCCTCAAATTCTGGTAATGCTCCATTGTAGCTCTCACAGCCCAACAAAAGCAGGTCAAAGGTTGAATACACAAGACAATGGTAGCTCAGATTTCTTTTATACTATATAACATATCTTAAACCAAACAACTTAATTAATATTTTAGTTTGTAAGGGTGAGTGTATTATATGCTTCAATAAATGATTTAGACTCTTATGATCAATATTTATGATAAACTCATCATATTCTAAATAGATATCAGACATCAGGTAAGTGTTTGACAAATTAAAGTATCTTAGCAACTTATTTTAAGTGATTGTAGAAGAGAACTTTAATAAATTGAATGGGTGAGTTAAGAAAAGTTAATTCATGGTTAATGAAAACAATGCTTTATTGAATGGGCGAGCAAATAAAATTATTTTTTTGGTTAATGGAAATAATACCCTCATAAATAGACGAGTTAGGAAAATTATTTCCATATTAATAAAAATAATATCTTATTGAATGGACGACTTAAGATTTTTTTTCCTAGTTAATAGGAATAATGTTGTGTTGACTGGGTAAGTGAAAACATTATTCCATAGTTCATGTAGAACAATGCCCTATATAAATGGGTGTGTGGGGAATTAATTTCTTGGTTTATAGGATAAATCAGTGAAATGGATAGATTATAGAATTAAATATAATTAAATTGAAGTTAAGCATGTGGGTTTGATTGTGATATTTTTTTTTATATATATTTCTATTTGGAATATCATACTAAGAATCTATGAAATCATTAAATTAGTAAGATATAAGATATTTTCATTTAATGATGTAGGAAATACTTTAACACACATTAATAATTAGTTCTTATTCAATTTGCTTTATCAAGACGTGCATTTTTTTTAATCACACTTAATGTGATTATGTTTAGGTACATTGCACCCTTGTACTATAAGGTAGATGTATGATAGATAATTTTGTTAAATATCTTGATGTAATTAAAAGAATTAATATTTTTCTGTAATATACTTTTTTGTTTCAGAACTATAATATTAAAATTAATTACTTATGTATGACATAATTTATAACGTTGTTATAATTAAGCTAAAATATAGTTGGTTGTACATATCTTTCTTTGATTGAATTAATGCTTGCTACGAATTAGATTCCTTTAAATTATTGTTCTACAGAATAAAAAAACAAAAACAAAAAAATAAAGTGATGAAATGAGAATTTAGTATTATCTTGAGTATTTTTTTGATGGGATGAAAATTTGTTATTTGATATTTACGAGTTAAGAATTAATTTGAGTCGATAACTTGTTATAAAATACAAGGTTTTGGACTAACCTGTGTATGATGGTCTTGGGGGCTCTAACATGATAGTTGGGTCAGGTTTGACAATAACAACAAGGCTATAACATAAGCCTCTTAATGTTTTAATATGTTCACTTATGGTTTTGCCATCTTCCTTGTCGGTGAAATGTGAATTCACATTCTCATGAATCTTGTGCATACACATTTTTGAATGCTTCCCAAACAACATGGGTTGTGTGAAGTTCCACGATAAGGGCCAATGCTTCTTCTAAAAGTGTTCCACTGAGCTAACCATGAAGAAAATGATTAACTTTTCTCTAAGTAATGAAGACTTTTGTTAGTTTGGGTTCAATTTTTTCTCTATTTGTTGTGCAACTAATATCCAGAATGCAAGATCTTCATTAGTTAGATGACCAACCAAGTTTTGGCTCTTTATAAGTTCAGGGCCTGTCCACATTACAAAGGATAATTGGCTAGGCTGAGTTTGAGAGTGATAAAGTTTTCAACATTTAGAGATAGTGAAGACATTGTTGAATGGACAAGGAGGTATTATTTTGTGTTGTATGCTCACACAAGCTCTAATACCAAGAAAAACAAAATACATGAGAGAAGGAAGAATTCTGTTTTGGACTTGTATTAATTCTTAAGAGGAAAACATGAGCATAAAGTAATGGAAGACATAAACATATATACATAAAGACTAACAACTTTGTTTCCATAGAGGGATGATTATCTTCCATGTACTTTACTAATTTAAAAATATAAAATACTAATTTGTAAACATATAATTTATTCAAATGATTTTTGCTCATTCTCAATATATAGAAATCATTAGGGTGGATCTATTCCTTTCAATACAGAAAAATCATGACATCTTGATTCCAAGAAGATTCTCGCCTTGTGATGTCTGATATGATACCAAATCTTCATGAACAAACAACTTCAATAATAGCCTAAAAAATTGAATAAAATTATAGTGGCTTTTACTGTATAATTTTGTGAATTATTCATGTATCTTTTTCCCATTAAATGTATCATAATGACTTTGTTGAAAATTTTCCCTTCAAAATTTGGCTGACCTTTTAGCTTAGTGATGCGAATCTTTTGATCACGTGATCAAGTAAACTCCATCAAAGATATTACTTCCCTAAAAAAGTTGAAAATCAGGTTGGAGAAGTGTAACACACTGAAACCTATCCTAAGACACCAAAATTATTATATTGAATTGGATGACGCCATAAAGTCAATTATGCCTTAATAAATCAGATTTGATTTTTGTCCCGACAAAGAAAACGTTTATTACTACACAAAACGCAAGTTTATTTTATCAATCCACGGATGCTAGGTTTACAATATACAATTAACTTATATAATGTTTCAAATAACCTTAATAGATCTCTATATGTGGGCTGATTTGAGCACACTTATAAAATTGATCAAAATACGTAATAATAATGCAAAAACTAATAAGAAAATGATAAAAAAATAAAAATCCAAAATTAATATTCTAGATATACTAGTATCGGATTTGTCATCTCTAAAAGTCTTAAATAAACTAGGAAACTTAATATAATCCTAACATCTTAATTAACTCAAACCAACTTTGGACTACATGTGGCCCAAACTCATATTTATTAATATGAACCAAAAAGACTCAACATACACTTCAAATAAGTTTTCTTTGTTGCCCAAAAGAAATTGAATAACAAAACTCATAGAGCCTGTTATTATCTATATCGCAAGGTTTCGTGAAGTCCGATTTAAATATGAAATTTCATCCCCACAAAGAACCATTTATCTAGAATCTTTTAGTAAAGTTTCAGCACAATTCAATAGTTAGATATTGAGATATGCTTAATAGATTATAACTGGACACTATAAAACCATATTTGTTTCGTGGGAAACAAATCTTCCAATCAATCACCAAAGTGATACCAACGTAACCAATAAAAAAAATACCTAAAGTTTGCTTTCCCCATAAAAACCACTAGCATCATATTCAACATTTCCATTGAAATCATTAATCTTAAAATCTTATTGATTGAGTTTGAGCAGCAAAATAAGGTTGAGCTTCTACCATTTCTGCCAAAGATTAAATCGACAAGCAGACTGTATTTCGTGAGGCACTGACTAGCAAGGCTGGTTCTATGAAAGTTTGAAGAAGAGTTTGTTGTCGTAACATGTGATTATTGGGTGGCTGACGTAGAGGATGACTTGGGAGGATCTACATCTTAAATGGTGATGCAGTTAATGAGGAGAAAAGTATACAAATTGTAGTTATTTAACCTTTTATTCCATTTATTATATAGTATTTCTCGTAAATCTAGTCTACTTAAAAAAATTATCTCGCTTAGGAATATGAATACTATTTAGGAATCTTCATTTACTCAGGAAATTAGAGCATTAATTAAGAGCTTTTGTTATCTCTGGCTTTGGTTTTCCTACTATTTATAGCTTCTGGTGCCTTTGTTATCATTTTGTTGTCTCAAAATGATAAAACAAAGCAAAAGATTGTTTTATGTGCTTCTATAATATAAAAGAATAAAGAATCATAGATGTGCAAGATGCCAAATTGACGAAGATAGAAATTTCAGTGCATAGCTGACAATTTAGACTCGAACTCGAGACCTACTATTCAGATCATAAATCTTTTGTCATCATATCACACCCTTTGAAGACACCCAAATATAATTTAGCTACTCCATCGGTTTGATTTTCCTTTGTCGTCAACGCTTAACATGTTTTTTCAAGAAATACAAAACTAATTTATGGGTGTATTTGATTTTCATAAGAAAAACCTTCGTTTAAATGGTTTTTTTTTTTTTTAATTCTAAATGCATTTGACAAACATATAAACCCAGATTGCTGTGCTTTCAGAATCTCCTATGCTATAGCTGCTCCCATGCCCTATCACTCTAGCAATAACTCACCAGAACCTCTTTTCGATGGAGAGAACTTCCATGGAACTTAATATCAGTAGATGGAATCCATTCACCATCTTCTGCAGTTATTGAGCTCTGTAGGAGGGTAAATGAGAAGACCAGAAAAAGAGGCAAGTTGCTGATGACAAAGGATGATGTAATTTTATGTGCAGTAACTCCTAACTCACGAAGTTGAACAGGATCAGAGATACTAGACCAAAACATAAACATCAGTGTAGATCAACATGATAATCCAGAAGATGTAGCTTGGCCCAGTGTTTACCAATAGAGCATACAAGAAGAGGGCAGAAAGGTAAGCAATAGAAAGCAAAAACGGAAGTTCCATAGAAAAACAAGAACAAAACAAGCATAGCACACAGCATGATTATTCACCTGCATTTGGGACTAAGTAGCATCAGAACTTACACCAGAGTGCAGAGAAGATAAAAGGTCAAAACTCATGTTCTTAGTCTTCTGGTTCTCCACTTCATCAGACATACCATTCTCAGCAGAAGAGGGCTCATTGATATCTGAATCTTCGTGTGCGATGTTTAGGAATCTGTCGTGCTCAAGGAGCATGACATGATGACAAAGAGCTTGCAATCTGCACAGCAAGTCTCTAGTTCGAGTTAGGACGTGCACCCCTTATAAGAATCTGGAACAACCAGGATTTTATCACTCACCTGAGCCCATAAAATTTGTTTTTCCGGGGGTAGGGTTTGTTGCAGATTGCAGATTGTAGAGTTCCCAGTGCATGGAGTTGCAGTGCATGAAGTTGCATGGTGTCCTGGTATCCCGCAGCCTAAGGAGCAAATTGAGGAATAGGAAAATTATCATGAAGCAGCCGTGACTCATCTATCCTACTAAATAGGACTTTAACTCAAATAGGAATTGTAATTACAATCTACAACTGGAGATAGTTCTCTCTATATATACTTGTACATTCAGCTACAATGAATAAGAAACCGAGACTATTTTTCCTCACAATTTCTTCATGGTATCAGAGCGGTGATCCCCTTCACTGCGTAATTTTTAACTCTTGTGTTCTTCCTTTCTTCTAAAGTCTTAAAATACTATGGCTGAAGATGGAAGTCACGACACAACTAAGGAATCAAAGGAGATTGTTATCTCCTCATCCATCACCACTGATGGTGATATCAGTACAGCTCAAAAATTGAGCACAATGTCATTGAACGAATACAATCACCTCCCTTGGTCAAGGGCCATCAAAATTGCTCTAGGAGGAAGATCAAAGTTGGGATTCATCAATGGCACAATCAAAATGCCAGAACTTGGCACACAGGAGCATGATGCTTAGCTAGCAAAGGATCAACTAGTTATGTCATGGATCCTCAATTCAATGGAGCGCAATATAGCTGAAATTTTTAGCTATTCAGAATCCTCCTTGGACCTCTGGAATGCTGTTCGTGACATGTACGGGAACCAAAACAATGCTGCTCGAATCTTTCAAATACAACAGGAAATAGCCAAGATAAATCAAGAGGGAAAACCTTTTGTAAGCCTACTGGGAAACTTGAAGAGGCGTGGAACGAGCTGGAGATGTATCGACCACACACTATAGATGCTGCCATCATGAGAAAACGAACTGAGGAAGATAGGATTTTTCAGCTACTAGCCAGCCTTAATTCTGACTATGAAGATCTCAGAAGTCATATTTTAATGAACTCTGAACTTCCATCATTCCAGAATGTATGTGCAACAATACAGCGAGAGGAAGTACGTCGCAAAGTTATGTCTCGTGCCCCTGTTCTTAGCAACAAACCTGACATGCATGCTTATTTCACTCGTCAATTTCCAGAAGGGAAAAATCACAGAGGGAAAAGACTGGATATCAAATGTCAGCATTGCCATAATTCTGGACATACGATTGATCGATGCTGGAATTTACATCCAGAACTGAAACCAAAATTTATGAAGGATCACAGAGGGAAACTAAACAATCCACATAAAGCCAACTTGGCTAACCATTCCAGTGAGACATTCACCTCCAGTCCCATGGCTTTGTTGAATGATTTTGCGAACTACCTGCAAATCAAGCAGGGACAAGGAGCAACCAACAACGAAGAGCAAAATCAAAAGTCAGCTATTATCAGCCAATTTGCGGGGATTTACGCGGAGACCAACTCAGAAAACAGCCAAGGTATTCTTCTTGCATTTATGACTGCATTAGAGATTAGTAGCTCTCATGATTTATGGGTCATTGATTCTGGAGCCACGGATCACATGTCAAACAAATTGACAAACTTTGATGATTTTTGTGTCTCTCCCACTCCAGTCTATGTGTCAGTAGCTAACGGGAAGGGAGCTGCTGTTAAAGGGAAGGGAAAAATGAAACTTGTGTCATCCACCATTGAATCCGATGTCCTTTATATTCCATCATTTCCTTTCCAATTACTTTCTGTCAAAAGAATTACCACTGTGCTAAATTGTGAAGTAGTATTCTCGTCTTACAGAGTGATATTTCAGGACCTCGTCACCAAGAAGATGATTGGTGAAGGATTCTTGTTGCATGGTCTGTACTACTTCTCTCCAGATCCTGAATTTTCCAAAAGTTTTCAAGCAATATCTGCAATTGCAGCTCCTGTCAATGAACATCTCCTTTGGCATCGTCGTCTAGCTCACCCCTCAAACTCAGTTTTCAATAATTTATTTCCCAGCCTATCAAAAGAAAGTCTTGACTGTGAAATATGTCACTTTGCAAAGTCCTGTAGGCTGCCATTCAAAACTTCAGTATCACAAACTTCTCATATATTTGAAATGATACACTCAGATGTTTGGGGTCCTTTCTCTGCGTCAATTGATGGTTTTAGATACTTTGTAACCTTCATTGATGATTTTTCTAGAGTTACTTGGATCTATTTACTGAAAACTAAATGTGAAGTTCTTGAATGTTTTGAAAATTTCCATGCCTTGGTCACTACTCAATTCTCTGCAAAAATCAAAATTTTACGTTCCGATAATGGCTCAGAATACATGTCCCATAATATGACACACTACCTAAACTCTAATGGAATAATGCATCAAACCAGCTGCGTCTACACGCCGCAACAAAACGGCTTAGCTGAACGTAAAAATCGTGATCTAATGGAGAAGACGCGTGCCATCATGCTTCAAATGAATGTCCCTAAATACCTCTGGTCTTATGGTGTCCTTACTGCCACACATCTCATAAATTTGTTACCCAGCCGAGTGCTGGATTTCAAATGCCCTCTTGAAATTTTGCAGGTAAAAGCACAGGATATGTCACACCTTAAAGTCTTTGGATGCACTTGTTACGTGCACCTGCCACAAATTCAAAGGGATAAGCTTGACCCCAGAGCTGTGAAGTGCATTTTCTTAGGCTATTCACAAACCAAGAAGGGATACAAGTGCTATGAGCCGAAATCCAAGAAGCTATATGTCTCTAGAGATGTTAAATTTGCAGAAACCATTCCCTACTTTGAGAAAACCAGTCAAGATGACAACCTGCAAGAATTATTTCCTCTGCCTAGTACTGAACTGGTCGACCACCTGACTAAACCGGTCGACCACTTGGAAGACAAAACTGCACCGGTCGACCGGTTGGAAGACAAAACTGCACCGGTCGACCGCTTGACTGAACCGGTCGACCGCTTGGAAGAACAAACCGAACCGGTCGACCGCTTGGATCAAATCGTCAAGAATGTACCTCACACAATTCTAGCAGAAACAAGCCCTGCAGTAGAAGCTACTCCAGCAGTGACCACTGATCCAGCCGAAAGCCATGCATCAAATGGCCAAGCCAGAAGGGAACCCCTGCGAAGAAATCCTCCACGGGATCGTCACCCTCCAGCTAAACTGCAGGATTATAAGGGATATGCGTTCATGTATCCACTTGAAAAATACTTGACATATCATAAATTATCCCCCCTGCACACAGCATTCCTCACAGCTATTTCCAGTGTCAATGAACCAAGAAATTTCCAAGATGCTCAATCTCAAAGTGTCTGGAAAAAGGCTATGGCAGAAGAATTAACAGCCCTTGAAGAGAATAAAACCTGGAGTATCATTCCTCTCCCCCCTGGAAAAAGTGTTGTTGGAAGCCGTTGGGTTTTTAAAACAAAATTCAAATCTAATGATTCAATTGATCGACACAAAGCCCGTCTTGTCGCTCAAGGATTCACACAAAAGTTTGGCATTGACTACAACGAAACATTCGCCCTAGTTGCAAAAATGACTACTGTTAGAGTCCTCTTATCTGTAGCCATCAACAATGGGTGGAATTTGTCCCAAATGGATGTTAAAAATGCCTTCTTGCATGGGGAGCTGGAAGAAGAAGTCTTTATGAAACTACCACCTGGACACCCTCAAAGTGCAGATTTTGGATTGGTTTGTAAACTACACAAATCAATTTACGGCTTGAAACAAAGCCCTCGTGCTTGGCATGCCAAACTGAGTACTGTCCTTGAAGCTCTCGGGTTTACAAAGAGCTCGGCAGACTCCTCACTCTATGTCCAGATCAAGGCAAATGACAAGCTCATGGTTCTTATTTATGTGGACGACCTCATCATCACAGGTAACAATGAGAAGTCTATTGCCCTGTTGAAAAAGAATCTTCAGCTCAAATTTCCAATCAAAGATCTCGGACAGTTGAAGTACTTCCTCGGCATTGAGATGGCCACCTCTAGCAAAGGATTATTTCTAAATCAAAGCAAATACACCATCGACTTGCTTCAAGATGCTGAATTATTACATTCAAAAGCTGCTGCAACACCTCTTGACAGCAAATTGAAACTGCCAACAGAAGGGGAGCTTCTTGACTCTCCCAGTCACTATCAAAAATTGGTTGGGAAGCTAATATACCTGACTATCACGCGACCAGATATTGCATTTGCAGTTAGTCTTGCAAGCCAACACATGCATGCCCCAAGTATTCAACACCTCGGGATGGTGAAACGCATCTTGCGATATTTGAAAGGTTCCCTTGGTCGTGGCATTGTGATGCATAATAATGGACACACAAACATTATGGGATATTCGGACTCAGATTGGGCTGGAAATACAATTGATCGCAGATCAACGACTGGTTACTGTATGTTCGTAGGTGGCAACCTTGTTTCGTGGAAAAGTAAAAAGCAACAGGTGGTAGCGAGGTCTAGCGCTGAGGCTGAATATCGCGCTATGGCATTAGCGGCTTTCGAGCTTATATGGCTGAAAAGTCTTCTCACAGATTTAGGGTGCTCATACAACACGCCCATGACTCTTTATTGTGATAATCAAGCCGCCATGCACATTGCGTCAAACCCCGTGTTCCATGAACGCACAAAGCATATTGAAATTGATTGTCATTACATTCGGCAACAAGTTCAAACCAAGCTTATTACAACTCAATATGTGCGTACAACTGAACAACTAGCTGATATTTTTACAAAGGTCCTACCCTCTATTCAGTTCCATCGGCTAGTTAGCAAGCTTGGCTCCATCAACTTGCTGGATCCAGCTTGAGGGGGTGTGTTGCAGATTGTAGATTGTAGAGTTCCCAGTGCATGGAGTTGCAGTGCATGAAGTTGCATGGTGTCCTGGTATCCCGCAGCCTAAGGAGCAAATTGAGGAATAGGAAAATTATCATGAAGCAGCCGTGACTCATCTATCCTACTAAATAGGACTTTAACTCAAATAGGAATTGTAATTACAATCTACAACTGGAGATAGTTCTCTCTATATATACTTGTACATTCAGCTACAATGAATAAGAAACCGAGACTATTTTTCCTCACAATTTCTTCAGGGTTTCCTCGCATAAAAAAAAAAGAAGTTTAGAAAGCTATCAAGGTTGTTGACTGCCTGATTTCCAATAGATTGTACCTGGGAAACACCATCACCTATCAGCTGAATTTCAGATATTTGCTTTCTTACCAGACTCAGAAAGTAAGCTACCAGCTGATTCCTGCCTTGTCTCCGTTATTTCACAAAGATGAGATTCTGCAGAACATTTTGAAGACACTAATAATGCTGGACTTTCTGCATCCAAACTAGGAGATTCATGTACTTCATATAACAAAATACTGAATCGTCTGTAATGATCTGCTCTTCTTTCCTGAGGGTTCCTTCACCTTTTTTCTGGCCTCCGAGAATCCCCGTCTGAAATTTGAGAAGTATTCCTCCTCCTCAGGCCATCACTGTCAGGGGAACTACTGCCAAGATTACCAGTAGATTTCATGCTGTGAATCTGGATTTGCAAGTTAAGCATCTCAGATTTCAACTTCTCCACTTGCAAGTTAAGCTGGCATTTCTTCTCCTCAATTTCACGTATATATAGTAATCGCACCAATTTGTTCCGCTTCAAGAGACCGTGCAACATAATCAAACTCGCTGTAGGAAAACATATATGACTGAAGGGAAACCAGCATATATATGATAATCTCCACAAGTGCAGATCTTGCAGTAATCCGAAACCTGGAGTCATACTTTTAAAATCCAATCACGTTATACATGTATTCTATAGTCTCAAATTTCCCAGAACTAAATACTCCCACAAAAGGAGATTGATAGGCCAGAGAAAAAACAGTAAGACCAAAGTTGTACATGCGCAAGAATCTGAAAACCTTGTTCTTTTTCTTCAGTATTACAAATCTCATCTGAAAGAGAACTAGAGCAAATGAAAGATAACCAGGTGTGGAAAATCATACTCAAGAGTTCCAGTAATCAATATCAAGCAGAGGAAACGATCCAAGAGATGGGAATAACAGTAAGCTCAGGTAGTCAAGAAAAGTACACATCCTTTTAGTCTCAAATGAGAGATCTTTCCAAACAAAGTTTGAAGCAAGCAATCATGAAGACTGAAAAATAACTGATAAGCTTACATGGATCATCCACAATAAACCCTACAGCAAAAGTAGAACATGAAATTACCTTGTAATAGTTATGAGAAGATGTGCGCGTGCGCGGAGAGAGAGAGAGAGAGAAATGAGAAAGACAGGGTAAAGAACATACGAGACCCTCGTTTGAGAACAAACAGCATGCCATGAACATCAGCCAAACTTGAAAATAAAAAAAAGAATATTAAATCTAATGGTTAAAAAAAACATAAAGATCTTGAATTTCTGTATGCATATTAACTAACAAAGATAGTAAGTGGGTGCGGTATTGTTTGTTAAGAAACAAGCCTAAGATGTGTAAGAGAGTAATATCTAGCCAACAATTCTTGCAATACTGGAAATATAGAGCAGAACTTTCCCAGCAATCATGGCAATGCACATCTGTCTCACTTGAGATATGTTGATTTGAAGGAAACAAGCTCTTCCAGATGGAAAACACTCGAGGATGAGATTCAAAGCAAACAAGAAGACAAATAAAGGCTGTAATTTCCATGTAATGAGTCGTTTTAAAAGAGTATAGGCAGAAAGTAGTGCAATATATAGCGGAGAGATAGCATTTAACAATGCAAAACTGGCAAGAAGCTCAGCCATGTTTATCTTGAGGCCAAAGAGGTTAAACGTATTTTCTATCCAGAACTTCAAATATAATTTTAAAGAACACTTCTTTGTTTCAAGTCTTTCCTTTTTCAATGCAAGAATCCTCTTTATTCCATTTGTGACTTTCTCTGGTGCTTCCCCAGATATATCCAAATGAAAATTTACTGCTGCCACTACCCTCGGAGCCCCCTGTTTTATTGGACACCAGGTCAGTCCTACTCAATGAGTTTCAGTTTTAGAAACACTCCCCCCTTTTCCTATGAGTTCTTATAGGTCAAAGATTTAAAATTTTTCAAGAAAGTGAAACTCAACATTCCTTTGATTAATGCTATCAAGCAAATTCTCAAGGATGCCAAATTTTAGAAGGAGTTGTGTATTACCAAGAGAGTTCTCAATCTAAAAGATTACGAAATGATAAGTATGAGTGAAGTTATATCTGTTGTTGTTCAAAAGAATTTTTCTTTAAAACAAAAAATTCAAGTGCATTTACCATCCCATTTGTTATTAGTAATACTAGTTTTAAAAGAGTATTATGTGAATTAGGTGCATCCATTAGTGTCTGAACATGTTTATGATTCTCTTAGTCTTGAGCTGTTAATTAAAACTAGCATTGTAATATAAGTTGATGATCATAGTCTTGTTTATCCACTTGATGTGATAGAAGATGACATAGTTAAGATTGATAGTTTAGTTATTCCATGCAACTTTTATATTCTTGATATGAGATGTGATTCTTATGATTCATCAAACAACACTTCAATATAGTTTGGGAGACCATTCTTGAAAACTACTAATATGAAAATTGATTGTGGTAAAGATACTTCATCTATAAAGGTAGGAGATGAAAGAATTGAATTTAATTTTCATGATGCAATGAAATATTCTTAAAACAATGTTTATTTTATAATACATGACCAAATTTATAAGTCCGTGCAACAAGTTTTTGATTTTGATTGTGAGGATAAATTAAGTGTCTTTGAGCCATGACTATGATTTTACTTTAGATAGAAGAGATGGAGAGGCACATATGAATTCCTAAGAACTTGCAGAAATCAACATCGACATTGCAAGTTTGTAGACCATTTTTCTTGGTAATGTCTTTGCTAACTTAGTACTTTCACATAAAAAATTATCATCTATTTTACAGGCTTCCAAGTTAGAATTGAAATCTTTGTCTAATAATTTGAAATATGTATTCATTGATGACAACAATACACTTCACATTATTATAACAAAAGGTTTAACAAATACACAAAAAGAAAAACTTGTGAAGTTGTTGTGCAATCACAAACTATCATTCGATGGAGTTTAGTCGACATCAAAGGGATTGGTCCCTCGATGTGTATGCATCACATACTTTTTTAGGACAATGCAAAACCAACAAAGGAGATTAGACTTGCCTATAATAAAGATAATGAAAGCTGATATTTTAAAACTATTAGATTTTTCAAAAAAATCTTATCGAGTCTACGTTGATATTGTTTTTTTTTAAAAAATAAAATATATAAAAAATGGATATAGGAACTAGAGATGAAAAGGAAGTCACTTAGGAGAATAATTGATTATGTACAAATGGGGTGAGAACTTCATAGGAGCATTATAAAAAAATAAAATAAAAATAGTGACAACACACGAAAAAAGCCCTACACAAAATCACACCCCTTCTCTCTCTCCCATGAATCATTAAGAAATACCTAAAACAAAACGGAAAACACTGTTCAAACACTGTGCACACACTCACAAAACACTGTGGACGCGAGCTTTTTTATCCGTGCGTCGCGCGAGTTCGTCCACCCTATTTTTTTTGTCTTTTCCGGATGTGAACAGTGTTTTACCGATTTCGTCCCCGATAATAAGACAAAAATAACGGTTTACGCTAAGGGGCACGGGCGTAATTGACCACGTACGGACCGGTCCGGTCCCGGTCCCGGTCCCGCTCGACTCTTTTTTTTTAATATTTTTTGAAAATGTGTAATGACTTTCGTAGCCCCCGAAACGACAAAAATCTATGAATTCGGAGCAGGGGGTGGTTTCGTAATTGACCATGACGTTATCGTGCGCTTGCGTCGCGCTGCCGACGGAGCGTACGGGCGCGTCGGCGCGTTTTGTGACCCCGGTTGATTCAGGCGGCGCGTGCGGCTTCATACGACGGTCAAAAATTTTCCTCCGCCGGTCAATTCGATTCGCAACTGTTCCCGGAATCTCATGGAGTGGCGCGTGCGGTTTAAATATGGACGTGTAGGCTCGAATAGTCGGTTGAAAGTTTATGTCCTCTTTTCTCTCTCCTCAGCGCCGGAATCAATTTCAGTCCCCCGAGTTATTGTGCATGCATTTCAGTCCCTTCGTTTTGTTTGATTTCTGTAATCCAAGTTTCGAATTCTTTCAATTTCGTCCTTGCATTCAAATTGATATATATGCAATTTGCATGTCAGTCCTTTTTCTTTTAATTTTTCGGTTTCCTATTAGATCCCTTAATTTGTTTAGTGCAGCAGGTTATATTGTTTTCAATTTTGTCCCTCATTTCAAATAATTAATAATAATAATAATAATAATAACAACAACAATTATTTCAATAATAATAATAATAACAATAATATCAATAATAATAACAATAATAATAATAACAATAATAGTAACAATAATAATAATAATAATAACAATAATAATAATAACAATAATAACAATAATATCAATAATAATAACAATAATAATAATAACAATAATAGTAACAATAATAATAATAATAATAATAACAATAATAATAATAACAATAATAACAATAATAATAACAATAATAATAATAACAATAATAATACCAATAATAATAATAACAATAATAATAATAACAATAATAATACCAATAATAATAATAATAAGAATAATAATAATGATAATAATAATAATAATAATAATAATAATAATAATAATAATAATAATAATAATAATAATAATAATAATAACAACAATAATAATAATAATAACAATTATTTTTGTTACTAATTCTTTTGTGAATATTTTTTTTGCTCTTCATAATTTAATAATTTTTATTGTTTTGACAGTGATGGTGTTAATTTTTTTTATATATATTTTTAGTCTTTCCCTAAGAATTTATATAGGAGAAAAAAAAACATGACCTAGGATTTTTTTAATATAAAAAATTAATATAAGTATTCTGAGATACATTTAATATAGTTATATAATAGTAGATGATCGGCCACACAATTACAAATAACCGATTGAAACGCATTCACAAGTTTAATTTTTTTTATTTGTAGAATAATGTCAACTTTTGTCCATGTATATATAAGTGTACTTAACACAATAATAATAATAATAATAATAACAATAATAACAATTTAATTTTTTTTATTTGTAGAATAATGTCTACTTTTGTCCATGTATATATAAGTGTACTTAACACAATAATAATAATAATAATAACAATAATAATAATAACAATAACAACAACAACAACAACAACAACAATAATAATAATAATAACAATTATTTCAATAATAATAATAATAATAACAATAATAATAACAATAATAATAACAATAATAATAATAATAACAACAATAATAATAATAGCAATATTAATAATAATAATAACAATTATTTTTGTTAATAACTCTTTTGTTAATATTTTTTTTGCTCTTCATAATTTAATAATTTCTATTGTTTTGACAGTAATGGTGTTAATTTTTTTTTATATATTTTTAGTCTTTCGCCTAAGAATATATATAGGGAAAAGAAAACATGACCTAGGATTTTTTCAATATAAAAACTTAATATAAGTATTTTGAGATACATTTAATATAGTTATATAATGGTAGATGATCGGCCACACAATTACAAATAACCGATTAAAACACATTCACAAATTTAATTTTTTTATTTGTAGAATAATGTAGCAGGTTATATTGTTTTCAATTTTGTCCCTCATTTCAAATAATTAATAATAATAATAATAACAACAACAACAATTATTTCAATAATAATAATAATAACAATAATATCAATAATAATAGCAATAATAATAATAACAATAATAATAATAATAATAATAATAATAATAATAATAATAATAATAACAATAATAATAATAACAATAATAACAATAATAATAACAATAATAATAACAATAATAATACCAATAATAATAATAATAAGAATAATAATAATGATAATAATAATAATAATAATAATAATAATAATAATAATAATAATAATAATAATAATAATAATAACAACAACAACAATAATGATAATAACAATTATTTTTGTTACTAATTCTTTTGTGGATATTTTTTTGCTCTTCATAATTTAATAATTTCTATTGTTTTGACAGTGATGGTGTTATTTTTTTATATATATATTTTTAGTCTTTCCCTGAGAATTTATATAGGAGAAAAAAACATGACCTAGGATTTTTTTAATATAAAAAATTAATATAAGTATTCTGAGATACATTTATTATAGTTATATAATAGTAGATGATCGGCCACACAATTACAAATAACCGATTGAAACACATTCACAAATTTAATTTTTTTTATTTTTAGAATAATGTCAACTTTTGTCCATGTATATATAAGTGTACTTAACACAATAATAATAATAATAATAATAATAATAACAATAATAACAATTTAATTTTTTTTTATTTGTAGACTAATGTCTACTTTTGTCCATGTATATATAAGTGTACTTAACACAATAATAATAATAATAATAATAATAACAATAATAATAATAACAATAATAACAACAACAACAACAATAACAACAACAATAATAATAATAATAATAACAATTATTTCAATAATAATAATAATAACAATAACAATAATAACAATAACAATAACAATAACAATAATAATAATAACAATAATAATACCAATAATAATAATAATATCAATAATAATAACAATAACAATAATAATAATAACAATAATAATAATAATAACAATTATTTTTGTTAATAACTCTTTTGTTAATATTTTTTTTGCTCTTCATAATTTAATAATTTCTATTATTTTGACAGTAATGGTGTTAATATTTTTTTTATATATTTTTAGTCTTTCGCCTAAGAATATATATAGGGAAAAGAAAACATGACCTAGGATTTTTTCAATATAAAAACTTAATATAAGTATTCTGAGATACATTTAATATAGTTATATAATAGTAGATGATTGGCCACACAATTACAAATAACCGATTGAAACACATTCACAAATTTAATTTTTTTATTTGTAGAATAATGTCTATTTTTGTCCATGTATATATAAGTGTACTTAACACAATAATAATAATAATAATAACAATAATAATAATAACAATAACAACAACAACAACAACAACAACAACAACAACAATAATAATAATAATAACAATTATTTCAATAATAATAATAATAATAACAATAATAATAACAATAATAATAACAATAATAATAATAATAACAACAATAATAATAATAGCAATATTAATAATAATAATAACAATTATTTTTGTTAATAACTCTTTTGTTAATATTTTTTTTGCTCTTCATAATTTAATAATTTCTATTATTTTGACAGTAATGGTGTTAATTTTTTTTTTATATATTTTTAGTCTTTCGCCTAAGAATATATATAGGGAAAAGAAAACATGACCTAGGATTTTTTCAATATAAAAACTTAATATAAGTATTCTGAGATACATTTAATATAGTTATATAATAGTAGATGATTGGCCACACAATTACAAATAACCGATTGAAACACATTCACAAATTTAATTTTTTTATTTGTAGAATAATGTCTATTTTTGTCCATGTATATATAAGTGTACTTAACACAATAATAATAATAATAATAACAATAATAATAATAACAATAACAACAACAACAACAACAACAACAACAACAATAATAATAATAATAACAATTATTTCAATAATAATAATAATAATAACAATAATAATAACAATAATAATAACAATAATAATAATAATAACAACAATAATAATAATAGCAATATTAATAATAATAATAACAATTATTTTTGTTAATAACTCTTTTGTTAATATTTTTTTTGCTCTTCATAATTTAATAATTTCTATTGTTTTGACAGTAATGGTGTTAATTTTTTTTTATATATTTTTAGTCTTTCGCCTAAGAATATATATAGGGAAAAGAAAACATGACCTAGGATTTTTTCAATATAAAAACTTAATATAAGTATTCTGAGATACATTTAATAAAGTTATATAATAATAGATGATCGGCCATACAATTACAAATAACCGATTAAAATACATTCATAAATTGATCAATAAACTACAACAAAAAAATATCACACCAAACAATCAAATAATTCACCATACAAATGGATACAACAAATATTTTCATAACCAAGAAACACAACCGAATAAAGAAAAAATTAGATGATCGGCCACACAATTACAACAAAACCAACCACCAACAAATTCCCAATTAACTACAAAGAAACAAAAAATCTCTAATCGATATAATCTATTACATTTTTTTCGACCAACCGATTATATAATTATCAATCCAATTAAAACACACCGTATAATCAAAACATTGCAATTTTGCTATTTATGAGTTAATTAAATCAACACATAATTCAAATCCAAACCGTGACTAAATTATTCTCCAAGCCGCAAAATAATGTCAACAACCAACCGCATCAATGCAAACAAAAAATAATATATCTTTAATAGATTTCAGCGCTTACAATATTGCTATCAACCAGCTTAAATGCTTAGTAACTCGTTAAAAAATATTTAACCATCAACACATTCAGCTCAAGACAACAAAATATCATCTTTCATTCATTTTATTGATTACGATTTATATCAACCAATTAAATAACCATCAAAACAATTAATACATACTAAACAATTAATCAATTATGGTCTTGCAATACTCAAATTACAATTCGCTAATCTTTCATAAATTTTATCGCTTATAATTTTTAAATTTCAAAATTGAATTATTATCTGGGTATTTAAGCTTATAGCAATAATCAACTAATTCAATACATAAAAAAAAACTATAGCATGATTTAAAATTTACAATTCTCTATTTATCAACTAAAAAATTCTTTGCTTACCACATAAATAATAAGTTTGTTATATATAAAAAGCCCGGCGCAACGCGCGGGCTAACCGACTCGTCAAGAACAAAATAAAAACAAAAAGGTTACAAACAGCACCAGCTCCGCTGTTCACACCAGCAGTCCCTCTCCCACTCAACCTGTCTCTGGCCGAGCTAACCAGCCTCTTTCATTTCTATTATCACCACCGCCGATAGCCTCCCTCCGAAACAAACCACAGCAACTTCCTCGTTGTTTGAATCCAGTGACGACCCATCACCATTAACTTTCTTCAAAAACTTGACCGTCTCTCTCTCCCTCTCTCTCTCTCAGCCCTAAGCTCCTCAACGCCACCCTCTTCCTCACTAGCTACTCCTCTCAGCCACAGTCCTCAAATCCAACAGATCCTTACATCGAATCACACCAACTGTAACGATCAAAGAACCAGCAGCACCTTTTTTCATCCACTTTTCAACCAAAATCCCAATACCTAACAACCCAAGCTTCATTACTTGAGACCAAGATTGTAAATTTCGTTTTTGGTGATTTGTTTTTTTAATTAGAACAAAATATTTTGGTTTCAGAGTATTTTGATGTGTTGTTTTTGAGTTTTACTGTTTATATATGTGTATATATATAATTGAATATATTAATTCAAAAAAAATAGTTCAAATACAAAAATAAAATTATTAGAATTGTGCAATTTAATCTAAAAAAAGACACAATGAAATGATTTTTCTGAACAAAATTATGAGAATATCATCATCAATCTCGCAAGGTCATTATATTCTCTGATTGCTCTAAAATTTTAACATAATATATAAATATGTCAAGAGACTTCTCGTAAAATTTCATCTCAATCTGACGGTCGGATTACGAGATATGATTGATATTGTAAAATGATTCATTATTTTTTTTAAAAAAAAAAAACACTATTTGACCAAAATAAAACAGGCGGAACGAAGCCAAAATGTTCTGGCTGAAATTTGGGTAAAATTTACAGAACAGATAAAAATTTTGACGAGATAAAAATTGCATTGTGTTATTTTATTTTTTAACTGATACAAAATATTTTGTCTATTTTAACCGAAATAAAATAAAATTAACAATAGTGCTTGAGACTAATGGTAGGAAAGCAGCAACACCAACACTGTGAGCCACCCCATTCCTAGGTTATTATTAGCAATTTTTAAATTTGGTCCAATTATTGCTGTTGTCTATTTTTATTATCATGTAATTTAAGTAAAATCAACTTATTTGACCAAGTTAGGACTATGATCCAAGTGCCAGAGAAAAACAAAATGGGCTTGCGGCGTAGGAGTCCATAACTAGGCAGTTCTACAACTTAAATCATTAAATTTAAACAAAATAAGTTAATATGATATTTATATTTCTCTCCCTCGTAATCATCTTTTCATTTATGATTATATTGAGAGTATCTTAACAAGATCTGATCTCACATTCATGAATTTATATAGTTTATATGATACCTAGTATATGATCATTTGTTATCCTTGATTAGGATAACATGTAGTCAGGATCAAAACATAACACTCTGTATATAAGATAACTTAGTGATTTCAAGTCTAAGAATCATTTACACAACTATTACAAGAGTCTTTCTATATGTATATATATGTTACATGTCTATATGGAATTCTCTTGGGGTCAATTTAGTGTATATGTTATTTGACAAACATCTGCATATTAATTCAAGTTACTTCTCATACCTCAGTTCATGAGAGTAGATGCTTTATTTCATAAAAAAGGAAATATATCATTCATTGGTCTCAAAAGCCTTAATTAATGTTTAATTTTAATACAACATTGGCTAGGAATATTTAGAAACAATGTTTTGATGCAATAAGAATCTTATAATTATTACAACTTCATAATTTCCCTTGCAAAACATTTTTTTCTAATGAGTTTTATGAATTCATTAATTAAATATCATATTTATAATCAAATATAAATAAATATTAAATATTAAAAAGTATTAATATTAAGCATGTTCTATATGAATAAAATCATTTTTGATTGACTTCAAAATATATTTACTAGCAATATTTTCTCAAGAATTAGTAGTTTCCAATTCTTGCTGATCATGGACAAATGAAATTAAAAACATACTTGACTAGTAATTTTTTTTGAAACATGGGTTTCAGGGTCAGATAACGCGCACCTCGACTAATTCCACCGGTCCTGAAGATAACATCCAATTAAAACCTCTAGTGATCATGACTAATATGAGACTCAAACTGTTGACTTATGAAGAGCAAACTCAGCACCTAACCAGTAAATAATGGCTCAATTAGGGTTTATAATTTAACGTGGTATAATTGTGGGGTGGTATTTTCCTGTGGTATAACTCAACAATCCATCTCATAGTCATGAGTCTCACCGACGAAATAGATGAACTTAATACATAGAAGCAAGCTGCCTCACATGATTCTGTCAAAATAGTAATAAATAAATAAGAGCATAATTATTGACTTGCACAGTCGCTCTATCGTGGTCTGAATGTGGCCTCGGGTGCAAAAAGTAAGCGCACAGAATACTTGTACATTAAATTTAAGTAATAGTGGTTAATATGAGTAAAGCAAAGAAAGTAAACAAAAGGAGGGGGGGTCAAGCCATTGGTGCACGCGCCAACCTCAACCAATGACTCCACTCGCCAACAATAGATTATAGATTAATGCCCAACCGACCACAACAAATTAAGGATTTTGTCCATAATCATGATTAAACAATACCCAAATTGATGTCAATGTCTCTTCCCTGTCGTATTAGAGAATAATTTCAAACATGAACAGCTAATTTACAATGGACAACCCATGTTAATCTGAGCTAAGCCAAATATATATATATATATATATATATATATAGAGAGAGAGAGAGAGAGAGAGAGAGAGAGAGCCAATGCGGGGAAATTGTGGTGGGATTGACAGAAGCAACTATAAGCTTATATTCAAAGCAAAGGCATAGAAAGTCAATTAAAGACTGGGTTCTGCGTCCTTGTCCAAGCTTTAGCTGCTTGTTTCTACCATTGAAAATTTGAATGCAGTCCCCAACAGCTTCTTTTTTTTTTTTCCAAGAGAAATGAGTGTAAAGACTAAAGAGGGCTCCATCCCCAATCCGGATCAATATTGTCTCCAATAGACATGCCGTGATGGTAAAAAATTTATAATCTGCATAGTAAATTTTGAGTTAAAAACTAGAATAACCAGGTTTTAATCGCTAATCGAGTACATAGAGTTTGATAGCATAAGAAAGAGAGACTAAAGAGGGCTCCGAGAGTGGTAGAGTTTGATAGCATAAGAAAGAGAGACTAAAGAGGGCTCCGAGAGTGGTATTCTATCTTTCTCTCTTTGCTTTTTTCTTTTTTAATATTTTTCTAGAAGTGGTCCCTCGTAATACTTCCAAAACTTCCAACCACTGGTAGATGATGAGTTTCCTCCAATCAAAGCCAAGCTCCTGTGTTTTTTCTGGCTTCCTATTCCAAGTTCCAAACAAGGCCCAACTACAATGCGCAATCAGGAGCTGACAAGAGAAATAATCAAAGTTCTGATGTCGAAAGGCTGTGATATGTATCCATGACTACACCTTCTGTCCAATCCCTGCATTTCCCCAAAATTTCGATTCCCTTTTTGGTGGACCGGGTTTTGTCTTTTTCAAGTTGATGGGGCAGATTTCTTTTTGTAGCCTCACACTTGGCGAGAAGCAAAATTTCAGAGTAAAATCCTTAAAGGGATACAAAGAAAGTGAAGCGAGCAATCAGCAATCAACAACCAACCACCGCACCCTTTTTTCAAATTGACAGTTCGTAGGGAGGGAGGCCAATGATCGATTCAATTTCAATAGTGATTTCTTATTTATTTTATGTTTTTTTTACAGCAATGATAATTAGCGAAGGATTATTCAGGTCCCTACAGAATCTAGTGGCGAAAGCCAGGATGAGCACCAGGTAGATGTTAAAATGCAAGCAAACATTTTCTTATATATAATTCTAGAAGACCTGTATAGCATACAAGTTCTTGACAAGATGGATATGTTCCAGTCTATGTTCAGAAATTAGTGCTTATATAATGTAACAATTTGCTAAAACAATTTCATCAACCAGGGTAAGTGTAAAATTGGGTGGTTCAGCTGGATCATGAGAAGAAGTTCAAACCCTCCGAACCGCCGGAACTGGCCCTCCTGAACACCTTGTTTCAATGCAAGGTAGAAGCCCAGATGGAAGATACACGCAGTGCTCTCTCCAGACCAAGAGCAACTGGTTCCCGAAGCTACAGAACTGGAAATAATGCTGCACAATATTCTTATAACTACACACCATCACTGGAAAAAGGGGGTGAAAAAGATAAAACCGAAGCGAGAAGTCAAGGTTCTGCTATGTATGGCTGCCTGTAGGTAAGGTTACGAGGTCTATTAACAGTTAGAATTGACGAACTTTTTTATCTCCTCCATGAGACAGTAAAAGTGGTCATTGTTTGGCAAGAAGTAGAACCCGATGGTGGCCTTTTCTAGATAGACGAGTTTCACTTCATGGCCACATCTCTGGAGCCCTTCAACATAAGCCAGTTGCCAGTCTTGAACAAGATCGAATCCAGCCACGACAACAAGACTTTTAGGGAAGTCGAGCCCTTTAAGGTTTTTCCCCCTCGGACCAAATATATTGCATGCTGGATGGTCCCTGTCTTCTCCCTCAGGAAGATATGCTCTCCAGTACCAGTCGCGGTCTTGAATTGTAACGAAGTACTTGCCATCTAATGTCTTCTCGGATTCTGTTCTCTGTTGACCACCGAACATCGGGTGGAGAAGAATATTACCCAGCACTTCGATCTCTTCCTCCGCTGCTCTCGCGGCAACGTGGTGAGCTATATTACCGCCGGAACTGTCGCCAGCCAAGTAGACGTGAACCTTAGAATCCTTTCCACTCTGAAGCCAAGTTCTGGATTTGACCCACTTAAGGGCTGTCCAGCCATCATCATACGCACAAGGGTATCGATACTCAGGCGATCGGCGATAGTTAACAGACACCACAACAGCCTTGCAAGCACTGACAAGGCGGCGACAGAAGGTGTCGTAAATAGCACTGTTGGCAGAGGAATGAGTGAAGCTTCCGCCATGGAAGAAGATTATGACTGGAACAGCCTCCGTGGTGTTCAAAGGCTTTTCAAGGTCTACAATGCCCCATTGCGCCTCATTTTCAGGAGCAGGTTGATAAACCCGGTTAAGGAGGCCCGTGGTTCTGTCAACATGATCAAAGGAGAAAACCCCATCAACCGGGATGGTGTTGGCCTGGACTTTTCGTTCGAGGAACTCCGCCAATTCGCGGTTGAAGGTCCCATCCGGGCGGCGAAGGAGATTATAAGCAAGCTTGAAATTGGAAATGAGGACCCATGTGTTTAGCGGAACAACCCTCTGCAAGGAGAAAATAGGATTTCAAGGAATTAGACGTTTTCTTATATAGAAAAAAACTGAAGGTTTACACGATCTTTGACCTTGGATTGATTGACAACCAAGCTGATCATATATGTACATCTTAGATAATAGTGAGCACATCAGGTTTTCTGACATGTAGAGGTAGTTGAATACTGGGAATGCTAAATGAATCATGTGAAGGAAACAAGACAGATTGGAGCTTGAATGAAAGTTTTTTTTTCCAAGAATCTTCAAAATTAGACTTTTGTCAAAAGACACCATCGAAAATCAAGAACTCGATGAACTACTGAATCAGATGAGAAGAAATTGCAGCAAGCAGCAGCAAAATTAGCACTTAAACCGAAGTCAAAAACTCTTCATCTCCCAATTTGAAAATCAAACAAACCATGAAGCAGAATTGAAAGAAGAAGAAGAAGAGTTAATCTAAGCTCCAGAAATCTTCATTAGAGAATGATAAATACTGAGAAGAAGGTGATTTAAATGAGGGAAAGAAGGGATGCAATGCTTGTTCGTCATACCTTGGATTCATTTAGGTTGACCTCATTGCTACCAGCCATGATGGAAGGAAGTGAAAAGATATCAAGACGATGAAACCCAGAAGCTAAAACCAGTTGAAAGAAACAAAACTCTTCATTGTTTCATTTCTTTAACAAGAAACACTTGAATTCTTCTGTCTCTCTCTCATTCGTTACTATATACAGCTGCATCTATATATTAGGGGACGGGGGAAAGCGACTGCCTTTGTTCAAGAGAGAGAGAGAGAGAGAGAGACGGAGGTGCACGGAGACGAAAGAGACGACAAAGCAGGCGGCCGAATTAAACTGTTCACGTGGGTCCTCCCATCTCTCTCCCCCATTGGGACTCCTTTATATAAAAATACTACTTCTGTTGACTACATGCAATGCTTGTTCTTTCTTTCTTCCT